>JAPYYV010002018.1:0-35602 GCA_030522625.1 Copidosoma aretas
TTGGACTTAAATGATTATATGTCCTCTTAGATTGTTAGGTACGTAATGGATAACCTAACGAGCATGGAGGGCACGGGGTGCCGTCAAAGGACGTGTAGGGGCTACGGTCAAAATAAAGGGGGGGGGCTCTGAGGGGACTGTGAGGAGCAAACTAAAAAAGAAACGGCGTAGATGGAAGTAGAGGGGCGTTGTAAGTCCGACTAACAATAGAAAATCAGTAAAAATTAGCCTATTTTAACATTACTTTTACCTTACTTTTGAGCATGTATAAAAACGCGTAGGAGGCATGGGGGGAATTCCTTACAATTTAAACGAAGTAACTATAAAGTATATAGAATCACATGTATATGCATATTATAGAATCAATATCTTGTGATTAAAAGCTACTTTTTTTACACCTATCTTATTCTATTGTTCATTAGTTAATATAATGTTAATCTTTAATCATGCAGAAGGGAGGAAACGAGATAAAACCAAATTATTAATTCAAATGCATGAACTTATAATGTTGTAAGCGTGAGTGTATTGTGAAATAGGTTAAAAGGTGATTAGAAAAGCTTAAGGGGCGGTGAAGGGGCGGGAAAAAAAAGCTGTCGGGAGCAAGTGTAAGCGAGGGGAAGCTAAACCAAAAAAAAATGGGGTTTTAATGCACGTAAACATGAACGAATAACTACATGATTTAAAGAGGGGCTGTGAAGAGCCAGGGGGGATCTAAGTGGGAGTGGAGGGGCTGGTACTAACTTTTGTCCATACAACTATATGATATTGGAAGATAGATAGGTATTTTTATATATTGTTACGGGATGCCGTGCGAGGCGAAAGATCGAAGCGGGATCTCGACTTTGACCGGACCGGTGTTGCCCGGGAACCCTCGGCGACACTTGCGTAAAGTAATCTATCACACACGCGGACCTCGTCAGCGAAACTCTGGAACGGCTGGTATTGGCTGCGCTACCACGTTGCCAGCTACAGGCGTGTATCTGGCCCAAGACGGAAAAAAGGGGGTAGACGACACAATACACTTAATAAAGTAAATAGACGATGAGTTTAATATAAAAGGAAAAAACAAGCATATATTCTAGAGATAGCAATCAAATACAGAAAAGAGAAAAATATAGTGTTTGTGTGGGTGCATATATTCGCATACTCGAGCTCGCGTGCTCGTCGCGGACCTCGTCGCGGCGCGTATACGGGCAGACAGCGCGGGTTCCCCAGGAGCCGCTGCTCCAAGTAGATTGTAAGAGGTAGAACTTACTACGAGGGGCTCTATACGGTTTGGCACCGGAGAGCAAAGGAGTCAGCGGGCGTCCCTGCTGACGAAGTCCTCTATCTGGTCGCGGGGGGTGGGCACCTGAGCAGCCAGGCACAACAAGCTTAGGCTCGCCGCGGTCGCCGGGTCGGTTCTGTCTCAGGACACCGGGTACTTCGATCTTGATCTAAACAGAGAGTATCCGCACTGAGTGCCTCGTGCACCGGTCTCGCAAGATCAAGACAAGAAACCAGGTCGAAGGGAACTCTTTTACAGCGAATCTCCCGATCGCTTCCGCCGCCCAAGCTAGTCTGCCGGGCCTCGTTGTCTCTCCTGAGCTCACTCCTCCCCCCCCCCCCCCCCCCCCCCCACCCCCCCCCCCCCCCCAGTGCATACGGTGGCTTACCGTTAAGCCCCCCCGCCTAGACGTTGTATACCGGGATAATCAACCCTACGTCCTATGCGCTCACGGGGAAGGGGATTTTATAAGGAAATAAAAGTTTTGTCTTATCTTAGGATAGAATTGTATTCAAGTGATATATATATAAAGAAAGGAAATATAATGAGGGTCTCTTCTACTCATGTTCCCAGGTGCCTCCGACACGCTTGTATCGATAGTGTTTGAGGCGCCTCGGGCAGTCCTTTGAGCGCTTTACTCCCTCCAGTCCGCACATATAGTAGCAGACAGAACGGGGCGTCCGCACGGCCGCTTTATTTTCAACAGTGTGGATCTCCTGCAAGAGGCGTTTAATCTCCTTACGAAGCAAGCAGGTTTATTCTTGGCCTCTTGGCGTTTGCGGCGTTCCTCCTCCAGCCGTCGAGCCTCCTCCCGGCGTCATCGTGTCTCTTCTTCGCGCCTTCTGTCCTCCTCCTCTCTTTAGCGGTGGAAGTCACTCCAAGTATGGAGAAAGGCTGCAAAGTTCTTACGGCCCAGAATGGCTGTTCTTTTGGCTGAGGCCGTGACAGCCGTGGAACCGTGTTCCCGGACATAGTTTCCTATTTCCGTGAACACGGCGATCGCCTCCTGGCGGCTCGCCTCGACTCGGTCGCGGGCTTCATCGAGCTGACCCTGGATTCCTCTCCAGGTGTCGTCGAGGGCTTCTGTGGTCGCCGGTTCGCCCGTCTGTGTCTCGACAGCCTCGAACGGCTGTGACTTTCCGCGGGGAGGCGGGCCTGGTTGAGGACATCCCGGAAGCTCTATGGCCAGGGACGATGATGCCTCAATACAAGCCTGGAGTTGGGTTTGGAAAGCCTCAAGTACTTGTTGGGTCTCCTGCTCATCTCAAGCGCGCCTGAGGTGCCTAATGAGGGCACTTAGACTCTTGAGTGTCGAGTCCATCTGAAACAATACTGCCCCAGGAAATCAAAATAACAAAATAGTGGGGAGAGGAAAAAGAAATAATATGATGAATCAAATGACCTTGGCGGAGAGCGCTTAAAATACTTTAATATAACTGATATTCTCGGTCGCAAACTTCGCGTATCGCTCGACTGTTGTCCTAGTATTTGATCACACGTAGGGAGGTCGTCGCGTGGTCTGCCGTTCATTGCAGGTGTTTTGGCTGCGGTGGGTGGCTTTAACACCTTGGTCGCTTTCCGCGGGCGGTCTCGCTTTGGCTTGGCCGGCGCATCGGCTTCGCTTACAATGTTAAAACATGCGCTAGGCGGGTCGGGCTTCGCCTGTTCGTCGCACTCCAACGGTGGTAGAGGCACGCCCGCGCCGCTCACTTCTTTCTCTTCGGTCCCCGAGTCGTCGGAAGCATTTGGGGGTTCGGCCGCCACCGAGGTTCTGCTCACGTAGGGCTCTAACTGCCTCACGTGGACAGGGCCTGAGCGCGTACCGTTTTTGGACTTCTACTCGTATGTGTTGGATCCTAGCACCCCCGTGACGGTGAAGGGGCCAATATACCTCGAGGCCAATTTCGCCGCTACGCCTTGCGCTGCCGAGGACAGGACGTGGTTCTCGTGCCATACTCGTTCACCAATAGCGTAGACCATGCCACGGCCTTTAGCATTGTAGTGTCGGGCGGCGCTCGCCTGGGCTCGGTCACTTCACTGGGCTTCTTCAGCTTGCAACGTCAGTAATCGTTCCATACGATGTCTCCAGCTCTCCAGTGCCTCTTTCTCAAGGCGTTGCTGCACCGCTGCGTCAATTTGGTAACGTACGGTGCCTGTAGCGTCCGGTTCCCTGCCGCTGTTCAGCATCGCGGGAGAGAAACCGGTATAAGCGTGTTTCTTCGTGTTATAAGCAAACACGTGTTCTGGCAGCTTCTCGTCCCATGTTCGATGGTTGTTTTCGATAAAGACGCACATCATCGTCTTAAACGTGCGATTTAAGCGTTCTACTGGGTTAGCCTGGGGGTAGTATGGACGCGTATATGCATGCTTCACACCCTATTTTCCCAGGAAGCGTTCCACGTCCTTATTTCGGAACCTCGGACCGTTATCTGTCAATAACACTTCCGGAGTTCTGTGGCAGCATATGACGCGTTCTCTCAGTGCGGTCACAACAGCCTTCCCGTTGGCCTGCCGCGCCGTAAAGGCACCACTTCGGCCCACCTCGTGAATAGGTCCTTCATCACGAGGATGTATTCGTGACCGTGAGTCGTTTTCGGTAGAGAGCCCATTATGTCAGCCGCCACCACTTTCCATGGTGCGGTGACAGTCCATCGGCCCATGAGACCTGGAGGTAACCTCTGGATGACCTTGATTTTCTGGCAAACCAAGCAGCTCCGCACGTACCGGGCAGCATCCCGGTAGTACCCCGGCCAGTAATACGACCACGATACGCGCGCGAACGTTTTCTCGCGGCCAAGATGACTGGCTGATGGCATGTCATGGCATTTTTGGAGAACTTGTTTGTACTGGTCCCTTGGTACCACTAGTTTCCAGGCCTCGGTGTGACCAATAGTCTCGTCGATCGTGGAGTTGGAAAAATATGTGTAAAGATACCCACTGACAATTTTCCAACGTGTCTGCCCCCGTGGATCGTCTAGTAACTTTTGTACCGTCTCTTGGTACCATGAGTCGACGGTAGGTGGCTCCCACGCTAGCGCTGCCACCGCGCAACTCTACTAGTCTTTATGCATACGTGACAGCGCATCTGGTAAGCAGTTTTGAATTCCCTTACAATGCTTGACCTTGAATCCATGGTTTGCAGCTCCATGGTCCACCGTGATAGCCACCCGGTCGGATTGTTGATATCTACCAACCAACGGAAGCTGCTGTGGTCCGTCACGACCTCAAAACGCATGCCTTCGATGTATAATTCATAATACCGCGAGGCACTTACGTTCAGTCACGCTGTAGTTGCGTTCGGCCAGTGTCATAGCGCGACTTGCACATTCCAGCACCTTTTCCTTGCCGTGGACGATCTGCATTAACACGGCACCCAGTCCTGAGTCACTAGCATCTGTTTGTACGCGTACTGACTGTCGAGGTCTGGCCGTTGTAATACGCCAGAAGACGTACAAAATGCTTTCGTCTGCTCCAAGGATTGCTGTTTTAGCACGTGCTCGAGCCACTTGAGATGTTCATCGAAAGTCTGGGTGGCAATTATAATGTCATCGAGATATGCGCAAGCATACGGCTCGAGCTCTGCCTTAATGACGCGGTTAGTCAGCCGCTGAAATTTCGCTGGCGCGTTACTTAGACCAAAGGGCAGCCGTCTAAATTAAGAGAGAGCTGTCAGGTAAGAGGATTCTACGCTGAGACGTTAGCTGGGCGTAATTTTCTACTTATGTGCCTATCGGCTCTAAAACATATATGTATATCCATATATCTTGTATGATATATTAAAAATTAGACTTTTAAAGTAATATTACTTTGTATACCTTTATGTTCCTTAATATTTCTCTCTCTTTAATTGTGTGTTGTGTGATACAATGCCAAGAACAGAAATATTTGAGTGTACCTTGCACACATACACTACTACCAAACGTGCTTGTCGCACTACGAGTCGCGAGAGAGCCGATTGCCGTGTACATAGGTATACACGTATATACACTGTACTCACGAGCGTTATACGCGCATTCATTGCCTGCGAGGTGTCGATTCACTAGTCAAGCGGGAAGATTTTCGGAAGAATATTTCGTCTCAAAATATTGTTTTCTCTTTTGCTCGCACTCGTGTACAACAAATTTTCGAGTACTGAAATTAAGCTTCGGCTCGAAACTAAACGTAAACAAAGCCGCTGCATTGTTTTCTCGCGCGACCTATTCGAGTCTGCTTGTCATGTTCGAGCGTCTTTTAACAAATTCTATGTAGCTCGCTTGCTACATAATTTACGTAATAAAACACCCTATCGTCTACAGTCCTTGTAGACACCGCTCGAATACCAGCCGGTGCATGGGTTTTTCACGTCGGGCGCCAATGTTAATGGGGGCCGTGCGCGGCAAAAGCTCGAAGCGAAAACTCGACTTTGACCGGGCTAGTGTTGCCCAGGAACCCTCGGCGACACTCGCATAAATTAATCCATGACACACGCGAACCTCGTCCGTGAGACTCTGGATCGGCTGGTATCGGCTGCGCTACCAAGTAGCCAGCTATAGGCGTGTATATGGCCCGAGACGGAAAAAAGAGGGTAGACGAAACAATACACTTAATTAAGTGAATAGACGATTAGTTTTATATAGAAGAAAAACAAGCATTTATTCTGAAGAAAGCAATCGAATACAAAAAAGAGAAAAATATAGTGTCTGTGTGGGTGCGTATATTCGCGTACTCGAGTTCGCGTGCTCGTCGCAGACCTCGTCGCGGCGTGTACACGGGCAGACAGAGCGGGTTCCCCAGGAGCCGCTGCTTCAAGTTAAGAGGTAGTACTTACTACGAGGGGCTCTATACGCCTCGGTGCCAGAGAGCAAAGGAGTCAGCAGGCGTCCCTGCTGACGAAGTCCTCTATCTCGTCGCGGGGGGCGGGCAGCCGAACAGCCAGGCACAACAAGCTGGGGCTCGCTGCGGTCGCCGGGTCGGTCCTGTCTCGGGACACCGGTCACTTTGATCTTGCTCTGAGCCGAGAGTATCCACACTGAGTGTCTTGCGCACAGGTCTCGCGAGATTAAGACAAGATACCAGGTCGAAGGGAACTCTCTTGCGGCGAATCTCCCGATCGCTCCCGCCACCCAGGCTAGTCTGCCGTGCCTCGTTGCCTCTCCTGAGCCCACACCTCCCCCCCCCCCCCCCCCCCCCCCCCCCCCCCCCCCCCCCCCCCTCCCTCGCCACGCCCCGCGCCGCGCCCGCGCCCGCCCGCCGACCGTTCCTCATTGTGGTACCTTCTCTCACAAACTCCCCTAGCCTCCCGCAGCAACCTAACACGTCCCAAAATGAGTGTAAAATTACTCCTTTTTCTGTCATTTTGATCATAACCGAGATCGCGTAAGGCCCGTACACCTTCTACAACCTCTGCAGCCACCACACACTTTTTTCCAAAAACCTTTACATCCCTAACACATCACCTAGCCCCTTAACAAAATAAGATAAATATTGCTCGGTATTATCGTTATTTTTATTTATTTAATAATCCCCTTTTACAGCCCCAAAAAATTCCTAATTGTTATAAAAACAGCCAAATTTTTTAATAAGATATTACCCCCTCCCAAGAGCCCCTCATTTGCACCATTTGCATCTTTAAATCCTTCTGATTAGAAGCCATACCTTCTAAGAGCACGTGAAGCCTTAAGGCCCACAGCCCTCTTCACCCAGCCACAGTTTTGAATAAGTCTAACAACAGAACGGACAAAGCGTTCCAGAGAAGCTAAAATAACTTTATGTCCATTAAAATTTTATTATTCGCCTCTATTGTAGTAAATAGAACATCATTTGTTTAATTGGGCCATACATCAAGTCAATACGAGAAACAAGAAAAAATTTGATGTATTCTTCGATATATCTGGGATGATAGTTTTTGTACTTAAAATAATACTTTTTGAAAAAATACATAGCAAAATTATTAGTAAGTTATTTTTTAAATTTTTAGAGGATTAATTATGACTACAGACATCACAATTTTTACCAAAAAAAGTATTACTTTTAATTATATCTAATCGAAGAAAAAAGTTTTAAATAGAAAGTATAACATTAAGTACATAGAAAATTTCTACACTATTCTTGAGGTATTGCTGCGGGGCACTGAGTTGTTTTTCTTGAAATTTTGAAAGAGAATTGATCGTATGATTATATACTGATCAACCTATGACATAATAGAATTATAGAATAATAAGATATAATTATTAAACATATTTAGAATATAATCCGTGGTCTTTACTAGATGCTCTACGTACTAAAAAAAACATGAATTCCCTATTTATGTATTTAAAATAAAAAATTTATTTTTCTCTTATTAGCATAGAAATGATTGTAAAGATCGAATAAAAATTGTAAAATGATTTTTTATGTATCACAAAATAATGTAAATCGAATTTTTATTATATTTAGATTTCTTTAACAACATGAACAACATAATCAATAAATATTATTACAATTTTTATAAAATGGAATCATTTATTTTTGTCATGTTTATTAGTCATAATTTGAAAACTCTTACCGATCTTATATTTTTTATTTCATAACCATTATCATCACTATTAAAAAAAAATCACATCTTCAAAGTAGCATGCTAATAAGATTAAAAAAATTCTAATTTATATAATATTTATGGTAGTACTTCGACATAAGATTTCTTAGTTTCAATCGAGAATTCTGAAAGTGAAGAAAATTGATTTATGTTGAGATCATATAGTCTTTAAAATTAGGTTTTAGATTATCCTTAAGCTATAACTTTTTATCATATATTATACTCTAGTTTTTAAATATTTCTAATTTTTCAAATTATTTTTTCTAGTTTGGTATAGTGCTCAATGTGATTTGATATTTTTCTTCTATCGTATAATATTACGAAATTTTCAGAATAATTGTTCAACTAAATTTTTGAACAAAAAACAATCGAAGTTAAACGTAAAATACTATAAATTATAAATCAAAAAATATAATTTCAGAATAATGTTCTATTGCATTAAGGACATTGACTGAGTACTTTATAATTGTGTTAAGCAAGTACAAACTTTAAGGAGGTTTCGTAAGCCTGTCAGTTTTTTTTTTTTTTTTTTTTTTTTTTTTTTTTTTTTTTTTTTTTTTTTTTTTTTTTTTTTTTTTTTTTTTTATCTCATTTTTTTTTTTTTTTGGTTTTTTTTTTTTTTTGTGTGCGTAAAAAAAAAGCATACTGCACTTCCATCAATCAATCAAAAATTTATTTCTTAATTTTTTTATACAATAAATAATTCAGTTAATAATTTATTAAACAGAATCACATTATGACTGTGAATTGTTTAATCAAAATTATTGGTGTATATAATAATTTAAGTAAGCTTGTGATAATTGTAGTAAACACTGAATATTAAAATATTTATCCACAGTATATTGATAAGTTGATGGTATATTGTCTCTTCTATACAAGTATAGACAAAAAAGACAGTATCCACAAGACTTAAAACCCTGAATGTTATGTTACAATACATATTTTGGACATTTTTCTGATCAGTACAAATATTTCTGTTTGTCATTGTCACATAAAAATTTTCAATTTTCCGACTTAAAAACATTTATTTGCAAATAATAATGTAAAACTTATTCCTATACAAATAGTAACACAAGAAAATTCATTTGAAAATATTTTTTAGCTACTCTATTGGAAAATATTTAAATAGTAAACAAAGATTAGGAAAATTACAAACTTACAAAAGCAAAGAAGACACGCATTTTAAAAAGTATTTTTTAAAGAAGAATATACACTTATGCAATATTGCAAAATAGTATACAACGATTTGTTCCGCACTCAAAAAAGTCTACCTAAAATATAGAACAGTGGGGGTGAGCCACTTAATGTTTTTTTTAAAGCTATTGCGGTATCGTCCAATGTTTTAAATCTCGTTTATTTGTATTTTGACACATTTTAATTACAACGCACTTTTTACCAAATATTTCATAGATCTAAGCTGATACACAAATAATTATTACTAAAATTTTCCCAAAAATGTAGTACTAATATCCAACAGTCTTCATAGAGGCATAAAAAGTAAAAACGTAAAGCGTGCAGGGGAGCGAAGTATTAATGCCATACGATGTACAAAATAAAGGCTATTTTTTGATCACGTTAACAATAATAAAAGCCAAAAAAGTCGATCGAAAATGTATTCAAGCTGCAGTTGCCTAGTATAATTATTGTTATTATCCATTTAACAATGTTAAGGTAGAGTATAAAATTTTCAAAGAGAATGTATGAAAAAAAATATCCACTAGGAATAAAAAATAATTTTGCTGTTATTGACAGTATAAAATTGCTAGCCGAGACAAAGGCAAGCTTAAATTAAAAAAAAAAAAACATAATATCAACTAGAATTTAGATGAAAATTTGAGACGAAATTGTATATATTTCGATAGTATGTTTGAATATATTTTTTGCATCCCTTCTCAAGTGTACAATAAGGAACCTTTAAGAAAAAAATATTTGTATTGATTTATATTTCTAACTGTATAAATAAACATTAAGATTACTACAACTGTATTTATACCTAAGATTAGGTATATTGTTGTAATTGATAATTGCACTCATGTGTTATCAGATTGCTTGTTTTAAAACCTAATCTTATTGATAAAATAAATAAATAAAAAAAATTTTCTTCAAGAGAAAAATATTCATTTGTACACGGTTAGTACTTAGTATATGTCTTATGTAATGTGGTAGTGTCTCATACATGGAATCTTGGCTTGAACTTTATTCAGTCGTTATCAGTTGTTATTCGATTTAATATTTTTTTGACAAAATAAGCCTATCATTAAATAATCCTTGACAATAAAGTTCTATAAAAAATATAATTAAAAAAAATTGACAATAATAGTTATCGTAAGATTATTATTAATATTATTATTATTACCTCTACAGTTGCGTCGTGTATTTCGTAATTATGAATTACATTTTTATTTTGATGTCTTATCTATTTAACTGTATACAAAAACAAATTGTGGTTGTACCAAATAAGTAAGATAGTAATGTACGAATGACAGTATCTGTAAACATTTTCTTTCGGATTTGTTTGATTTTCAGACCTGGTAATTTTCGATTACACGGAGAAAAAATGTGCATTAAATGCATGGCAACAGGCCATACAAACAATACGCAGTCCCTTCCTTGCCTTTCTTGTATGTCTTGTACACCTTAAACGTACTAAAAGTGTGCGCTTATTGGTTTTATCAGCGGTGCAGTGCAAAGAGGGAGACGGTAGCAGTGCGTATGCGTCACAGCAAGCCGCGGCTTGTATTTATGTTAGTGACCCACTGCGGTGCACAAAACTTAAAAATTTGTTTAATTCTTTTATATAAATTTTGACTATGTCAAATTCTTTAGTTCACATTTAATTATCGTAGACACCATAGTTAGTATTAGGCTCTATCAAAAATAATGTATGCATACGTATATATATATATAAAGCTTCTACTATATTGGTTCGTTGAGTTTTACTAAAAGAAACGTTAAAAATACAAATAAATGTATTAAACGTAATTCATAGGTTTGCTAAAAGCGCCTCCTAACGGTTGGCTTTAAACATGGCAAGGGGCGTGCAAAGAGGGATGAGAGTCGTGTGATGACGGTTCGGGATGTCCCTTGGAAGATAGGAGTCTGTGTTGAAAACCTGCACGATACTCTTGAGGACGGGCTTTGTAGAGTCCATTGAACATCCGGATTCAAGGCTGGAGTCGATGTAGTTTGTGGTGTTGGGCGTCGAGGTGCCGCAACCGTGAAGTTAAGTAGGGACGTCCGGAGACGTTGAGTAAGATCAACCGTGGGAGTCAGGGGCGGTGGAGTGGCTACCGTATCTTGGTAAAAATCCTCGGGGAACTGCACAGCAACGTCTTTGGTTGTTTTAGGGGTAGAATGTGTGTAATCTAAGGCTTCCTTTACTACACAACCTTGAGCCAAGCAGGCATCTAGTTTTTGTCCAGTGGATAGACGATTCCACTCTTGCATGGGGGGTAGGAAAAAAAAATATATATATATTTTTATACAAAAAAAACGGGGGGTTAGGGGCGTGTCGGCAGCTCTCGTCAGCAAGGTGATCAGCGCAGGGACAGGTTAATGAGTTAAGATGCAAAAAAGAAGAGTAAACACAGCAAAGTTGTGATGTTGATGCACAGTGGGGCTGATTAACCATATGCTGCTCTTGCTACTGCTGTGTTACTCGGCGATCGCCGAGCGAGCGGATATCGCGGAACGGCCAAGCAACTTCTTATAGGCACTAGAGATCACCAACTCGGAAGTGGTAGATTCGATTCCAAGCGCTCACCACCTGGCGGCTGGTAGCTGGTACTACGGGGCGCGCGCATTTGAATCAGGCGTGAAACTTGAAATTTTAATACGGCGCAAAACTTGAATGTTCGTAGATAGATTTATGCAAAACGATAAGAAGAACAATATCAATTAATGATAATTAAAATAAAGGATAGGCCCGACAATAACAGGTTATATACAAGGTATTTTAAAAATGTTACAAAAAAACTATACCACGACAATAATCTTGTGAAGACAAATAATAAGCACTTTACCAAATTTTGTTCCGATGCATATTTTCTGAGATATTGCCGACTAAATATCTAGATTCTCACTGTAGATAAACCCTTAAACTTTAGTAGTCTGTAAAGTGATGCAGAATCGTCTTGATTTTCAATTTACAATATCTTGAAAACCATGCATCGGATCAGAATTTGGTAGGAAGCTTCTTTTTCTGTCTTAAAAAGATTAATCTTGCCGTATAGTTTTCCTAGAACATTTTCGGAGCACCATGTATAATTTATTGAAATATGTACATTTCTATGTATATAAGCCTAATCAGATATATCTCATTACAGGCTATTGTCTAAATCCTACCACCGCAACCGCCTCGCATCTTATCCGTAGCTAAGAGCCATACAATCAAGCACTGTCAGTTGTATATTTTAAACATCGTATTGTCTATTTTTAACAAGGCTTTCCTTTCGCTTCCTTTGCATCGACTTACCCTCCAAAAGACGCATACTTGTCGTGCGTTTAAGGCGTACGAGTCATACTAGGAAGGCAAGGTACAGATTACACATAAGTTTTATGGCTTGTTGCCGTACATTAAGATCACTTTTTTTCTCTCCGTGATGTATGTGCGCAATATACTCATGTTAAGACGTTTTTTTTGCACTTGAATAAAATCTATTGTTTAATTTCATTTTTCAAACAATTCGAAAATTAACAAGAAAAATTAAGTTATGTCTTACGTAATAGAATAATACAAATGTTGAATACTGTATAGCATACAGAAAAATTCAATGTTTTGTTATTTTCAAGTAAAATATTCATTTTAATTACACTCTTGCTTTCCCTTACTTGTGAATTTATTATGAACATACTTCAAAATTCTAGAACAAATGTGATAATTTAGACATAATATGTTTTGCGCGTGTGTCTGTATGATTAAATAACCTAACAACCCAATAATCCACATATAAATACGCAATTAAGTATACACCGAGTAAGTCCAGCCTTTCGTTGCAATTCATTCTTGGGGCCTCCATTATAGAGCGTGGAAAGTACGAATAAAAAAAACATTTTAGGATAGGAGAGAAACTAGGGGCGGCTGCAAGAGAGGACTGTATAGTGTTGCATGATAACTATTTTAGCCATATACCAGCACAACTGATACTTGTACGAATAGGCTTGTCCACCGCAAGGGCAAGATTAATATAGCGTGTAAAAAATTGATATTTTTTCTAATCGTATGCCAAGATATAAATTTAAATTCTAATACGAAGTCTATTATTAGAGGACAATTATTTTTTGCGTTTGAAAGAGAAGAATAAAATTATTACCCCACATTTATACGTACTTTGAAAGGATAGAGCAAGTGGTACCGTATCAACTTCGGGGTATATAGCTGCGAACTGCTCTATTGTGTTCAACTTGCTAGTGCAGAGCATTTTCTAAATGGCAGTTGTGACCAAAAGTTAGGTTGAAAATTAGAAACGGACAGTAGTAAGACCGCAAACAATAAGTTTACTAATGTCTAAATCACTGTGCAAAACAAAAAAAAAAAAAATAACGAAAAGGACGAAAAAATCCTTAGAATATACTCTGCGCTTGTGCTCACATGATTGTTGACAAATCAACACAAAAAGTTATAATTCATGCATGGAGTTATAAAGTTTCTATTAGTTTTTGTCAAAACGCGATAACTGGCTCCCCTGTGCTAGAAAAAATTATAACTTACGAATGTACAGAGCACAATTGCTTTGATCGACGAATTCTGCTATATGTTTTATAAATTACAAATTTTTTAGCTTATTATTGTTATATTGTCTCTTAAAAATATCCGTACAAGATTTAGAGTCAAAAAATTTAGTAGAAAAAATTCTGGTAATAATTTAGTGACATTTTGTCGTTTCGCCACCTGCTTCTTGGCCGTTATTTGTTTACATTTTATTTTATAACCTTCGAAATTGTCTAGTCTCCAAGAGGCCCTAAGAAAGTTATATATTTAAGAGTTTACAGGCTTTTATTTGTTTACTCGTTTAATAAGGTCTTTTTTTTATTTTGCAGCTGACTGAATATTACAATGAGTATATTTTAGTTTAAGGTCAATTGCCATGTATTCTGCTATCAGCAGTTAATTTTCAAATCATCTTTCTGACATAGCTACTAAATATAAATTATTACCTCCACAAGCAAATAACCCAGCGAGCACTGTTAAACTATTTAATAGATCAATACATGAGGGACCCTAGAAAACCAGAAGTTTTCAAAAGTTATGAGACAAAATGTAAATCAATATTAGCCAAGGCACGAGTCTTGGTACGACCAAATTTCACTTATCTTTTCCCAGAATTTTTTCTATTCATTATTGTAGCATATAGGTATATGTCTGCCTGCCCTTCCCTAGCCAAGGGCCCTCTCGGACGAATCAGTACATGGTAGGGAAGGGGAGAGGGAGTCACAGAGAAGGACCAGAAACTAGACCCGACGCTTGAGAGAGGCAGACGTATCTGCTCCGGTTTGCGACTCACACTTGGCTCTTCCCTCGGTCTCTTATTGAATAAAAAACCATTAACCTTACTCACTGTGCACTTATTTCGCGATCACCATACCGAACGTAATCCCACGTAACAGTAATTTTGGTATCAGAAGTAGGATCGCTTGAGAAATTTATTTTCAATTTCCCTTCTTTGGAAGCACACATAGCGCAGCGTCGCGAAACAAAAAGTGAGTGTGAGTGAAATAAAAAAAAGACCTGTCACTAAAAATTAAAAGTCTGAACAAGTGATTAGGTGTGAAAAGACGGTAATGGTGAAGAAAAAAAGAGAGGCTTAAACACACCAGGGACCACGTGGAAATAAGTCAGCGAGGTAACCTAAGGACAACCAGGGTTGCAGCTCTATCATCAGCTACCGAAAGCGGAGGAGTAGGAAAGAACATCCCGGAACACCCGTGCAACGAAACCAGAGACAAGGATTGAGGGAAAGAATGCAGATCGGCGAACTCATATTCATAATCTGGACGGCAGAAACCTGGTAAGTGAAAATATATTGTTACATTGTTCCCCCAGGAACCCCGGGATACATGACGAAGGGGCACTTCTAGAATAGACCTAAAAACCAACCCTTATAATAATCTTGCATAAAGAACGCATAAATACATACATATATATTATATATCAGTAGGCTTGCAGAATAAGATAATGAGCTGTGCCAATAGTATTGTTACTATAAATATATCAAATAAAGACTAACACAGCGTCCCTAATTGACAACAAACATGGAAAAAACCCCATTTTAAAGTTATTCGATATGGAGCCCACGCATGGAAAAAAATTAAAAATTCAGTAGAGCAGGAAAATTCTGCTGCTCACAGCCATGAATAATATTTAAGGAAGAAAGAGAATGTTTAAGAGAACGCGGGGAAACGGTAAAATGACGCATAGCATAAATACGCAGCGACCACGAGAAAAACAAGTGAAAGAAGATTAAAAAAATAAGGACGGAGCGCGACATCCGACCTATAAATCTAGGCACTACACTAAAAGGGAACACTTAGTAATAAAAGAGGTTAGTCGGCAACAGGAAACTCTTATTCTACAATAACAGGAAATGGCGACCGTATGACAAAGCACTGACTCGCACGGACAGGGCTCGGAAAAATTCTTGGCCGATGATGAAATTTCAACGCATCAATAAGGCGAAGCGGAAAACAGGGAACAAATACACTTGTAAATAACAGACGAAGTTAACGTGGAAGACATATCAGGGCAGGACAACAGGACGACAACGGACCAAAGACATAAGAAGGCAGGAACAGGGTATAGGGACTTCTCCCATGTAAATCAAAAACAAAGGCCCCACAGCCCTCGAAAACGAATACAACAGCTGCGTAACACACACACTTAGACAACTCATTGACCCTGATAACAGGAACCCAATAACAATGCTCTCAGACGATTAAACTCTCGATGAAGAGGAGAAAGTATGAGCTGATATAAAGAGCACACTGTCAAGGGAGAACATGCGTGACCTGCAATTATTGATGAACAGGTCAACCGCACGGACGGCGTTTGAAACTAGACAACAGGTGACGAGAGACTTGGTTACCTCGGCACAAACAATACAAGACGGATCATCAAATAGGACCGAAATAATGACGCCGGGGGAAAATAGCCGCGATCCACAAATAGGGACCGCTACGCAATACAGAGAGGGGCTATGGAGGATACCGACTACTGCATCACATAGAGAGGTCAGATTCGACCATGCATCGATGGCACAAAACGGATACAACATAGACTTTAACTATGAGAATGAAGACGAGGACGGATACTTTATTATACTACACGACGATAGACACTTAAGACTAATAGCCCTACTGCACCACCAATACCGAGGAAGCAATAACCAAGAGAGAGAGAGCATGACTCTACGCGGCGATATAACGAATACAATTTGGCCCGCTCCCCCTCCCTAAATGCGTGACCAATCGCAAGACCACAGCAAAACGCACTAACATCACTTACTTATTTATCAGGAATGATACGTCTGTTTAACGGAGATCCGATAAAACTACCACTTTTTAAGCAAATGGTGAGAACAGTGGGTCAGAGTATAGGGCCCGACGACGAAAATTTTTTCCTGGGAACACTAGTTAATAAATTGCGGGGATGAGCAGCGGCCCAATTTGCTACATGCATAACGCAATACGACACAATAGAAGACTTCCTATACGAGCTGGCAGAAACATAGGGAGGTTTGGAGCAAGTAGACACGCTTATAGCAAACCTCAAGGTTATTTGACAGTACGAACATGAAAGCGTCCAAAACTATACACTTAAGGTAGAGGAATTACACAATAGAATGATAATGACGTACGACGTTAACCCAGACTTGACAAGGGTGGGAAAGCACTGAAATAAAATTAATATGGAGAAAGAGACAATAAAACAACTAATAAATGGACTACGTCACCCGCTCGATTGCAAAGTACTGAGCACCAACCCAACATCGCTACGAGAAGCCTCAGTAACGGCACAGAGAATTGAAAACGAGTACAGACTCCGTGATCTGGTGCATTCGAGAAATAGGGCACACGTCCGAATTGCAGAGAACGTGCCGCTTTTTGGAAACGACGAATTGACATACCCCTTGGCAACCGAGACAATACGAGAGGATAACCGCTTAAGAAATGATAAAATATGTCTATACTGTAACAGACACGGTACACACCAAACCAGGGGCTGCTACAAGTTGCTATCAGACGCAAAAAACGGAGAAATGAACACCTTAGATGAGAGAACACAGATAACACAAGCCTACACCCAAGTAGCACCACAGGATGGCTGCATATACTGCGGTCTCAGAAATCACAACGTTAAACAGTGCCAAGATCTCCAAAACAATACAAAAAAAGATCAAAACGACAAAGCGCAGAAAAGAATCGGGGAAGCCGGGCGCTCACTCTATGACAACTACATAGGATTTAGCCCGATACAGTAAAATCACACAAACAGACTAGATAATAATTATAATAATAACTACGGAGCATATAACAGTAGCAATAGTAGACAATACGGGAACTATAATAGATATCAGGTATACATCCGAGACTACGGAGGGACCAACAACTATAACAGCACGTACAGAGGTAACAATACACTAAATAGAAACAACGGTTATTCAAGAAACTATGGAAATAACTATCATAGCGGTTACAACTCGAGTAACACTAACGACTACAGCCATCAACGAAAACACAGCCAAGTTAGAAACCCGCCGTATTACAGAGACGGGCCCAACAATAGAGGAAGCGACACTCGCCCGCAATATTTAAACTCCCAGGACGCTCGTCGTGCTCCCCAAGCGTCGAGCGAGTCGAGGAAGTAGAGAAAGAGAGAGAAGTTACTCTACAGAGAGAGAATAAAGCGGCTGAAGGAGACTGGCAGCAACCAGCGGGGTCATATAATGCAAGCATTGGAGGAAAATGTGTCGAAAAACAGGACATTAAGGAGCAGGAAAAGGAGAACGAAGAAAAAAGGTCACTAAAAGAGACCCCGCGAGGAGCTCCAAAATAGCTGCAAATTGAGATTATAAGTGTCTTATTGATTTAAAACCTATTACTTACAGCCCAGGGTCCGAAAAGGAAGCGTGCGATAAAGAGACAAATAAGCCGCTCATAGCAGTAAAGATTAATACGAGTCGGGTAAGGCATACGCCACCTTTAGTATGCCTAGAGAGCCTACAACTAAGAAACAAAAGCGCGGAATTTTGCGCGGATACAGGTGCCAAAGTATCAATTATAAAAATAAGTAGCCTTAAAGAAAGCTCATATATAAACTGTAACGAGAGAGTGTCGATAATCAGGGTGACACACAAAGCACGGTGCACGTCCGGAACGGTAAAGTTGATACTTAATGAGCTGATATGCACGCTGCATGCTGTCCCAACGACTTTCCGATACAGGTAGAAGGATTGATTGGATAAGACATACTTAAGGAATACGACGGCCATGTATGCACCAAAAATAATTTATTAGTTTTAAGAGGCATTCGAAATCCGCGCAAGATCGAAACAAATACTCTTCGCGCATGTGAAAGAGAAGTATAAAAATATTTTAGTTGGATAGGTACCTCTGCGAAAATCGAATGAGTTCATTTTATTCGGTAATCTTATAGCAAACAACAACAACGACAAAGTATATGCAGATGTATTAATATTACTGACAGGCCAATAAAAATACCCGTGCCTAACGTAGAATTGCTAGAATATAACATGAGTCACGGGACGGAGCCGTACAGCGTCGACTGGGTCGACGCCAAAGGCTTATATGAGGCTATGATAGGATTATTCAATTCGAACGAAATTAATGAAAAACGTAGTAAAACCGAAAAAGACGACAAGCTGAAAAATAAACGGTTTCTAATAAATAAAGAAGCAAGGACAGAGGAAATATTAAGACTAGCAGACACGACGGATTGTAACGAAGAAGAATAACGATAGCATGAATTAAAAGAGTTCGACCCTTATGTGTTTGGCCTCGACGGAAAGCCTTTAAAAGCGACGAGCGTGTTAAAATACAAGATACCGACAATAACTGAAAAACCAATTGCAGCAAAAAGAATTAGGTATCCAGCAGCACTAAGACAGCAATGGACCGTAGAACGGAAAAAATTAGAAAACCAAGCCCTAATTGAGCCATCTACGTCACCATGTAACTCTAACACATGGATAGTCCGGAAACACCCGGGGCCAAATAGAGAAAAACGTTGGAGAGTTGTGACAGATTTCATACTGCTTAACGAAGCAACAGTTGGTTCGTGCCATCCACTACCATTTCAGAATGATTTTTTAAATTACCTCGCATCCGCCCGCTACATCACTGTCGTAGATCTTAAAATCGGATTCTTTCAAGTCGAAATAGACGAGAAGGATGCTCATATAACAGCCCTCTCAGGGCCAGACAAGCACTACCAATAAAAGCGCATGCCAATGGGATGTACAGATTCAGCAAACACATTCGGGTGTGCAATAACATTAGCACTAGCGGGTCTTCAATAATATGAAATAGGAGTTTATATGGATCACATAATGGTGTTCACCAAGGCAATAGAAGAACATGAAAGGAGGTTTAAGAGGATGCTAAAACGGTTAGCAGAAAACAATTTAACAATCGAGCCAAAAAAGTGCCAATTTTTGAAGCATAAGGCGAATGTTTTAGGTCACATAGTCGGCAACGGACAAATAAAAACAAATCCCGAAAAAATTAGGTCTGTAAAAGACTATGCAAGACCTACGAACGCAAAGAAAATAAAACAATTTTCAGGTCTCACGGGATACTTCCGTCGTTTTATCAAAAATCACGCAAAAATAGCACAACCGATGGCAAAACTTTTACGAAATGGCACGGAATTTAACTGGCAGGAACCCTAACAAGAGGCACTTGACACTCTTGTCAACGCTCTGTGCAGCGAGCCCGTACTCCTAGCGCCGGACATGAATGAGCCGTTTATAGTTATAATGGATGCATCAGACTACGCGATAGGCGCAATATTAAGTCAAGGGAAAATAGACAACTCTCAAGCGAAAGTTACTGTTAATGTTAAGCGCCAAGATTTAAATGGAAAACCAGGAGTCAGAATCTATGCATGGGAATCCGACGCTACCACTGTTCGACAAAGGGGCAAACTGACGGGAATCAAATACAAGGACCATATAGAAATAAATAAAGGAGAGGACGCAAGGACTCGAAGAAGCAGGACAGGTTGTGCGAGACCGCATAAGCTACTCGAGATGGTTGATGTACCCCGCGATGAACGCTGTTTTTTTCACGCTCTTATACTGCTATATGGACTAAAAATATCAACGGACGGACTCAGAAAGGCCCTACTAAAATCGAAATAGTTACAGAAATGTAAAGACCCCAAAGGTACAAAAATAATCCTTAACGACAGGAATAACTTTGGCGATGGGGAATGCTCTTTTAAATTTTCCTAAGTATATGAGAAAGACATATGTATACACTTTCAAGCGACACCGGAACTTATGATTCACCAACATTTCGTGGGTAAAGAGGGTAAAAAATTTAAACATACATACCTCGAAAAGGAACACTATCTAGCACTACTTCAGAAAAATGCAAATGAAATCTGACTACCAATCAACGAGTCAAGCGGTGATGAAAATCAGCATAATCACGGAAAGGAGGACGATTCGAATGATAGCAGCAGTCTTGAGTACAATGCAGATAATAACAACTAATCAAGCATTGAGATTAACAAGGATTAGGAGGGGGAAATTGGAGACCATAGAGGAATAGAAAGGGATACGAACAAAGCAGAGGAGACGGTAGCAAAAGTACAAGAAATGTTATCGTCCCCCCCACCAAAACCTCCACTACTGCCGGACCATAAAGGGGCGTCCGACCCGTTGACATTAGAAAACGATGTTGAGAAAACATCTGACGAACGCAGTTCACCTGCACGGGAACCTCCACCGCCACAAGAGCCACTATCATCACACAACTCACAAAGCTTGTCGCCAGAAAGCGACAGAGAGGGAGGTAATTACCTGAATAAGGCCCTCATAGAGTCGGACAGCGAAGAAGAGCACCAGAGTAACAAGAAAATGATAAATGCAAGCGCTCTGGCAAAATACAGAGTATGCAGAGCGAAGCTTCCTCAAGAACTACCACCATGGGGGCCGAGGGAAAATGAGGACCCGTCCCTACTCCCAAAAGTAAAAAAAGTTGAGGACCATTTATTCAGATATTTGGATAATTTATGTTTTTGCACAATAACGGATAGCGTCCCCGACACCGAGACCATTGATGCACTTTATAAACGCAGCTATATAAACCCGATAGCATTAAACAACGAAAAGAAAGCGGTTGAAAACGTAATGCTATCGAAAATCAGGTACCCGTAATTCGTATGTACGTGAAAAGTCACTTTGATGACACCGCTCTTAAACCCGATATTAAAAAATGTTTGGTAACTCTAAAAACGCTTTTTGTGGTAAATAAAATAGAAATCATAGGGATAGTAAGTGACCTAGCGACTTTAGACATAAGTCAATGGCAATACGTGGTGGAGCAAATGAATGAAATTGTTAAAGACCTCAGAGTAGCAGCCACACTACGCAAACACACTCATAGCACTGGCGGCTGACCAACGATATAAAGTCATAAAATAATACCACGAGTCCGCAGTCGGTGGACACAGAGGAATAAACAAAACTTACAATAGGATCGCACAAGATTTCTATGGGAGAAATATGTTTCTGGAGGTAAGGGAATTCGTGCTTGGCTGTAAATCTTGTCAAACCAAGAAACTCGTTCGGGTAAAAACGAGACAGGCCATGCTTATCACGGACACTCCGAGAAGGCCCTTTGAAAAAATATCCATCGATTTCTACGGACCTGTGAATAGACCCTCAGACCACGGAAACACCCATATACTGACTATTCAAGACTGGCTAACAAAATATATCGTCCTTGCATCTGTACAGAGAGCAACGGCCAGAGAAACAATTAGAGCGCTAACGAACAAATTTATATCATACTTCGGGGCACTAGAGAAGCTATTATCGGACAGAGAAAAACACTTTATGAATAAATCGATGGAAGAGTTTGCTAGACTGTTTAAGATCGACAAAATGAGAAGCACATCATTTCATCCGCAAAGTAACGGCGCTATCGAGAGGATGCATTACGTATTCTGTGAGTATCTAAAAGCGTACATCGACGAAAATGACAAGCGGGATGACCTTTTACCCCTATGTGCCCTAGCATATAATACGTCAGAGCACGAGAGTACGGGATACACGCCCTACGAACTACTTTTCGGACAGAGAGCCCGCATACTATCGAGCTTTAGACGTCAGCGAGAGGACTTAACGTATGACAAATATGTCGAACAAATCGCCGAGTCCGTAACGGAAATGCGTACCATGGCAGCCATAAAACAAGTGCAAGCTAAATTCTGTTCCAAATATTATTATGATGAAAAATTAAATACTAAGTTCTACATGGAAGGAAAGTCTGTGTTTGTCCTCAAAGAACCATCGAAGGGTAAATACGCCGCACAATACGAAGGGCCGTACGATATGACAAAAATTGACCATGCCAGGAAAAATGTTAAACTACAGCGAGGAGAAGAAATAAGAGTAGTACACGTCACCAAAATAAAAAAGTCATGCATACTAAAAGCTCCACCTCGATATGGAAACGCGTAGATAATAGAGACGTAAGAGTTGCAAGACGAAAACACACAGGGAAAAAAAGACAATACGAGACAGATACAAGAACAATTTTTTTTCATTGCAAATAATCAAAAATCGCAATCAAACGATGGGACGACACGTTTCTACACTCCTTCTATCAACGTAAGAACACATTTAAGCACGAAAATACGAGCACAACAGACGACAAAGACTTCGAACAAATTGCGGAATTTCCGACACAGATAGGCACGTGGAATCTCCCCCCTTTGTTTTTCAATTTTTCGCAGCCCTGGAACGAGCCACGAAAAATACACAGCGAACCCATTTGTCAATAAAATTTACGAGGAAAAAAAGACGTAATATAAACCTAGAGTTTCACAATAAATCTTATTCTTTTTTGGGTGCATTGGGAAATGGAAGGAGAAAGAGAAAGTTGATTAAATTTTTTTTCTACTAACAGCACAATGGCTGTACACCCAACATGCGGGATTAGGTAATTATTAAACGGTAAATAAGTTTATATCTGGCCACCCCTAAATTGTTTGTTAGTTTACATTACCATCTCTTGCATGAAATAATAGCAAAGAAGCAGAGCATGAATGAAAATAAAGAACGTCAAAAGACACAGTAATAGAGTCAAAACCAAAATCCAGTGATAATACCGCAATAAAACAATAATTATAATACACATATTACTGTAATTACGTTGACGGCATTAAAAACGTAGGAACATCATGTAACTTACATATACAAAAAAAATGTAGGAAAATAAGGTGTTATTACACAGAAAAAAACTAAGATAAAATGAAAAAAATATGATTCAGAAAAAAAAATAATAATAACAAATACAAATGTGATTAGTGGATTCCAAAGATAGTGTAAAAGGTGAAAATTAAGATAACAAAATATTATTAATCACTTCAATTAACAATTGTTACAATTAGTAATAATGATATTGACACATAGAAACTATTTTATCAACCATGCACTCATTTACAGTCCCTTCATTACCATCCTTACAAACAATCCTTATTTTATTACCATCAAAAGGAAAAAAATTAATGAAAGAAAAAAAAGAGGCTCACTATTGTTAAACCTAGTAGACCGGCAATCTTTTCGCTGATCTAGAAAAAAAAACGAATTATAGTCCAGCAAATCCAGATCCAATAATTATCGATCGACATAATCACGGGAAGTTCTGAAAAAAAAGTTTTTGATCAAAACTTTAAACGAGACAAAGTACAAGAAAAAATGTGGAAACAGGAACACACATCATACGTACATACACGAAAGGTAAAAATACTGTTGAAAGAAGTAATAACTGAGCAAGTCTCACGAACGCAGTCAGAGCACCCTAAACAGATGCGCCGGAGTACGATCACGAAAGGCTTACAGCAGTCATGAAGTGACACACGGTCGAAAGCAATCGATCAACTTTACGACCAGAGTGGCGAGCTCCATTAAGATGCTGTCGAACGAGAGAATTGGCTTCGCAGAAGGAAAAAGTATAATAGAAATCTTCTCTTTAGATCGTACAAAACCTGTATCAACGACCAACAAAATACAACTAACCTATTAAAAAGAAAAACATATACCTTTTAACGCCCACACAGCCTTATACACATTTCTCGTTCCTCCAATAAAAAAAAAACCCCCTTAAATTACTATGAGTGTCGTAAATGGACACCGGACATCTTAAATAAGAGATGATCACTCACGCAATCAACACATCCTCTAACATCCACCAAAATCAACCATGTAAATAGCGACATAGCATATAAAAACAATCGTATCAATAATAATGAAATAACACAATCAATTGAAAAAAAGACCATTCATAAATAAATAAAGGGTTAAAATAAATCAAGCTTAGAATATTATGTAAAAGGAAATGCCAAATAAAATCAAATAGAAAAAGAAATTAATGAACGATATCAAGATACGTATCATTGCAACGCCGGAATGCTGGGTGCGAAATGTAATAGCTACCTTACGTGCCTTCTCTTTCTCCTCACTCGCGAAAATGGAAGTGCCTTTTCCAGGGGGGGCCCTCTTTATTGATATGTTATAGATTGTTTACAGGTAACAGTCGACACGGACATAGTCGAACCCACGACGAAGGGCGGCCAATAATAGCATCACGCTGGGACGATCGTCATCCAAACGCAGCTACACCAGCCCGGCAATAAAACTCGGGAGCAGAGGGTCACTGAACGGAGGCCAACAGGTCGATGGCAAAAAGCCATGAGCGAGAAATTAATTTCTCTTGAAAGTAGTACAGCCTTACAACGACAACCTCGATTAGAATAAGAATAATAATAAGTATATCAATATTATTAATAATAACAATTAAATAACTAACATACTATCAATAAAACCTATAGTTTCGTGACAATATTAACAAAAAAAAAAAAAACCTCGTATGATAGGTCGGACGTAGTAACGCCTTAGCCACCGACACCATTGACAATAATTGCAATATGTACATCCTGTGTAACCTCATACATACATTAGTTGGTAAAGAGCGCATAGGCGGGTACATAAATCTTAAGAAATTTAGTGCTACAATGTTACTTATACAAATCAATTATTATTCGATGCATACCACTAACTGGGTTATGATAGTACGTGTAGAGAATAAGCGTATACATATAAGAAAATTTGTCTAATAAAATAAAGAGGAAAACCCCCTATGTAAGAATTAGAATACAACGTTAATGCATAAGCTTATTGTTATAAATATTATAAAGGAGGGAAGAGCGCCACACATACAAAAAAAATGTATACACGATACAGACAGCATAAATATAACCCTTGGGGGGAGACGAGGATTAATAATTATGACTTTAAATTTTGTCCAGATATTTTAAAGAGATATTAGAACGATCCTATGTTCAAAAAATTTAAATTTCTAAACTTAATAGCAGAATTGCCCGATCGAAACAATTGTGCTCTGTACATTTGTAGGTTATGATTTTTTCTGCAACAGTGGGGACAGTTATCGGACTGCGACAAAAACTAATAGATACCTCATAACTCTATGCATGATTCATGATTTTTTTGTTTTAAATTATTAAGAATCAATTGAGGACTAGCCAGTTAAACACAACACTAGCTTTTTCCTCCTCAACTAAATACCATGTAAGCCTAACGTTCTGTACCTACCTATCATCTACTTTGCGCTCTGTAACAGATGTGTCAAATATGAATTTCGACATAAGGTTGGACCTACTGGGTATGGAGTAAAGTGCGTATGCAAGTGCGAGTTTAATTTAATTGTACACACAAATACGCAAACGCAGTTTAGTTCGAATTATCAAGATTCTATCGGGAGTATGACACATATTTAATTGAAATTGGTATCTTAACACACGATTCAAAAATACGATAATTCTTGACACATTGTATTAATCTTACCCTTATGGTTTATATGCGTATCATTGATAGTATTAGTCGTGCTTGGCTTACATGTGACTAAAATAACAAGCTTGTCACACTGACGAGTTCTAGCTAGTGGTCAATGACAAAATATTCTCCTTTTTCTTCTGTAGTCCAGAAACTTTTCTATGCACACACTAAGGGCTCTTTATTAAAGGTGCTAGCTACAAATTTTGATATAAATTTTTACTTGGTATGGAATAAAGTGCGTATGCATGTATGGGTGTAACAAAATTCTACACACACGCACACGCAAAAAAAGATTATGTTGAAATCTTCGACTTTGTATTAAAGGTTTGAAATAAATCAAAAATAAATTTACGAATAAGTTAGTACAGAAGAGTAATTTAAAAAAATGTTTAACATACAAATCCAAAAAATATAATTTCATGTTTGCTATCTCTTAGTGTATATTTGTACATAAATATCTTTACATTGTTTTTTCTATTACGTCATGAAACATAATTAAAATATTAATGCTTATTTTTGGACCATGTTTAGAGGTATGCTAAATATTTAATTGAAAATTATTAGCACTACAATTTAAACAAAATTAAAATATACGATCTATATATTCATTAATTTGAACATTACTATTTAATTCTTTTAAGTACATAAGCTATTTGCTGTTGTATACACTTGCATATAAGGCAACAGAATAAAAATATAATACATTTTTAAGGAGAACAATACCATGCTTTAAAGGTAGTAACTATCATAAGCCTACCAAAAAACTCATTTTTAATATACATTTCTTTCATTTTTATTTTCATGTTACACTCTTATAAAGGATAATTTATTGCGACATTTATCTTATTCGCAAAATAAAAAATGGAGTATCACGTCGTAATAAGTAAAAAAAATCTTAGCCAATATACCATGTATATAATAATGACCGTCTAATATGAGTCACATTTTAACAGAAATAATATTTAATAAAAATAATATTCTGGAGCGAGACATCTGACTAAACATTCGTGCAATTATCGATTACATTATCCACTATAATCTTATGCACAAAACAGTCGTAATACTATTGTTGTTTATTATGTTTTTCAATCAGGAACGTACGTCATAAGAAATAATTTTATTCTTAAAGATCCATCAATAAAATCATAAAAAAACATGCAAAATATTTGTATAAACATACTCTTTAAATGTATCTCATATAGTTTTATATTTTTACTTAAATTTTAAATGTTATTGTGTTTTTCTCTGTATACTTAAGCTCGTATTTATCTCGTTCAGAAATGTTTTACATCGGTAGTAGCTATTTTCTGTTCTAAGTAGACGTTTTTTTTTCTTACTTTTTATTCAAAATTTTTACACTATGCTCTAACAATATTCAATAGATAATCAGAATAATAGTATATGTATGGAGCTATTAACTCGATTAAACTATAGTAACCTATATTTTTCTACGTCTTATAGCAGTAATACTTCTTTTACGTGCGCGCTGTACTCTCTAACCCCTTATTCCTCTATGCAGACTTTTAATAATTTACAAGATTAATAAGAAAAGTTTTTAATAATTATTACTGTATTAATCCTAATTTATAAAAGATTTTATAATCAGTGAGCTGTAATTTTAAAGGGTTCAAATATAATTAAATAAAATTAAACACAGTAGAAGATACAGCAATTGCCTGATAAAATACGCTTCTTTGTGGCTCTCCCCTGATGTGCAATATTTACGATGGACTATTTTACGTTAGAGATGTATAGTTATACCATACAAAATTTTACAATATTGCACTATTGTATATTGTTTATTGAAAAAATAACGCTAAAATATAAGTATCTTAATGGCTTTTTGTAAGATACTAATTTTCAAATCTTTTCTAACTTTTAAATTATTTCTAATAGGCATCTAAAAAAAAAATTTCAACAATATTTAATATCTTATGTGGTATGTGCTATCATTTGTATAAAAATGAGTAACATTTGAAATAACTAGGTATACAAAAATGCACGTAAAGTAAGATTTTTGTGTACAAATTTATGTATTTATGTACATTAATATACATTGACATACTTTTTGAATTAATAAACTGGACATGATTTATGTAAAAAGAATTACACTGTCAGTGATATAAAGAATCGAACTACATTGTACGATAATTTTGTGAATTTGAGATGAATAATTAATCTGAAAAATTGTTAGTTAGTATATATTATGTGTATACATTAAAGACTTTATCTTAATTATGAGTTATCTTTGTATAATAAAAAGACAGAAAATAAAAAATAATTACAAAAAAAGAAACTAGATAATCATATCTACTAAAGAAAGGTCGTGGTCATATAATTAATTATTACAATAAAAAATACATTTATCATACTAACAAGTCCCTGTGCATAATTTTCTGCTAAATTTATATAATTTAGTCTAATTTTCATGAAAAAAATTTATAAACAACTATTTTTTTGTATAGTATACCAATTTTTTCTTGGTACCTATAAACGTAGAGATAACCTTATTAGTGCAAGTTTGAAAGCTGAAAAAAGGAAGATAAGTGTAAATTCATTGTCTGCATATGCTGAACTGTCTATATAGAGCTACCAACAGAAATGGATTTTTGATTTTTTTATGCGGCTAAATTTACTACAAAATCTATGACGATAATTCCAATATTACTTCTCAACTTTAAAAATTTTAAAACCAGAAAAAAATAAGCTACCATATTAGATGCGCCATTTTATATTTCTTAAGTCCTTAACTTGAATTTGTTATTGGTAATCATTATTTCTTACAGGCACTTAGAAGTTCTGTGTTGAATTTATTGTGATCCAAATAAGATTTTTTGAAATATTTTATAGGTCTAGATACTTTTCGGACTTTTTGTATTTTTTCTTGAAAATTGTGCTGTCGGGGCATATTTTTCAAGTAACAGTTTCTACCCAAAACCCTACGTACATTACTAATATATTTTGTAATTGGCAAAATAGGTTTATTTTTAAGAATCAAATCGCCATATTGATTTTTAAGGATCAAACCGCCAGTTTAGATTTTTTGAATGTACTACTAGATTTCTGATCAATGACACTATTTTTTTTTAATCACTTAGAGGTTCCATAATACAAGCATTACGATTAATGACAAATCCGTTTTGCTGTCTTATCGTGTCAAAGAATTCTATAACTTTATGAATTGTACAATAGAAATGGTTCTTTTTACGACTACATATTGCAAGACGCATTTTTTTCTCACAATATACATTAATTACAGCTACATTTTAAGCCATAAATATTCTGTTATTTAACAATTTTATGTAGCGTTATTGTATGTATTTTAAGTCTGGTTAATTTAACACTAGATTTTTAGTAAGAGTCCATAATAATTTAAAAAAGCTTTTACCCATTGGCTTCCTCTCTTAATAAATTCGGATATAACGAAATAATAGTGTGTTTTCACCTGCTGTCCCCCCTTTCGCATTCCCACCTTCACCGATCTAACTTTTAATATGCTCCGAAAATCATTTAAAGTAAATATTTCCACCTTATTCTTTAACAATAAAATTCAAAAAAAGGTGGTCTTTACTTCAATACTTATTTCAAACACTGACACCCAAAAACTGACTGACAAGTAAAAACCCTATATATTTCTGAAAATTTGATAGCAACTGACGTATCGTTTAAAGTCGTTAAGAATCTTTCGAAACTTAACAAATTATAGCAGAATATTAACAAATTATGCTAAACATATATTTTTTTAAGTATGATGTTTTAAAATATGATTTTTCATACCATTAAAGAAATATTAGAATGTATTATAGTATAGACAAAGCTTCTTATAAAGTTGTTAATGAATATGATGATGATGTTTATAGCAATTTTGGAATAAAAATAATAATTATTATTTAAGAGATCTTCCAAAACATGAATTAAAGTTTAAATATGAGCAAACATCGCGTTATCATGCAATTTATGTATAAATGATTGACTGGGTGCAAGATTCAAAATAACTAAATTATATAAATTTAATGTAAGAGCCAAGATCAATACATGTAGAAGAAATGAAAATAATGGGTTTCTTTTCTAAAAATAATGTTACGTTCTAAAACAAATTCTACTTCACTATATTTTATGTTCAAACAAAACATATTTTAATGGTTTTAGCATTTTTAATGACAATAAATTATTCCTATGAGATTTATGTTGTCAAACCGCCATTTTTCATCGTCGATTATATGTAGTCTGGATGAAAATTCTAATAATATTGGATTTTAATAAGAATAAAACTATAAAAACAGCATTATCAGGGCGTTTGGATACATTTTTTTAAGGTAAGAATTAACTTATACTAATTATAATATTTATTAAATGTATAAATGGACTGTTTTAATTTTAATTTTTCCTCTAAATGGTAAGATTCGTATGGATTGTTGTATGTTATAGGAACTTAGAATACTTAGTACGGTGTAGCCCCTTTGCCTTAATATCACAACCATGTCAAGAAAGTAATGTTAGATACACGTAATTATGTATCTTAAATACATTTTGTAGCAAAAGTGTCGGGATTCTTAAGGCAAATGTGAGATCTCATTTGATATAGCGCTATTAAATTATTACCACATCGTCAAATGAAGATATCATTAGATAATATGATTTTCTTATAAAAAAATTTTCATTCAGAGTAAAGTTATCCATATGTTACATGTAAAATGGTGATAAAAATACTAATTTAAATGCTGAAAACAGTAAATAAAGAAGCAAAAGTATGTAACCATATAAATGCTGTAATTATATCGGAAAGGCATAGTTAAAGTAAACAGTTGTTGAGTGATGCGCAGTTACTAAGACGTGCGTGATATTTGGATCATTCACCAGCGCTTACAAAATTTTTGTATAAATATTTAGATATGTATATATACTATATCCATGCATATTTGGTGATCAAAGGTAAATGTTTGAATCTATATTTTAAAATCCTCAAAATTTTTCATCAAGCGCTTAAAAGTACTAAATTGTAAAATTACAGCTTTACAAGAAATTTACAAACACCATTGCTACAAAAACGATTTTTCAGAATTTGTCGTCTTTAAATAAAAAAAAAAACCGTTCATGGGACCCCGATAAGAATGTAGTTCTGGCAGCCCATTGAGAGATATAATATTATATAATCATCAAACGATCAAATAGAAGCTACTGCAGTAAAATAATGATCGCACCTGGCAAAAGGGCTACGAAGTGTAATATCAACAGTCTTCATAATAATGATTAATTGTCTCTCCAAACAAGCTGCAAACAATTAGAAATGCAAAATAAATTTTAATAAATATAACTCCGGTAATGAATAATAAATAAGTGAGCCTAATTATTTGCTTTAATTGAAAGAGGTTTTTGATTAAAACTTGATGGAAAAATTAAAAATGCAAGTAGAATAACATCGATTTGGAAGGCAACTGCAAATGTAGTCAAGCATGTTATCATCTTTTCAAAAACGATTGTAATAACGATAATAATAATAGTTATCATATTACATAAAAATCATATACCATGGTTCTTTAAGTAAATATTTTAATAATATAAGCATAATCTGAGAACGCAATAAAGTACAATATACTATCTGTATAATAATACTAATACTAAGGGCACAGATTACAGAAAAATAATTGCCTGTAAGACGCTTATGTATTCTTAAATAACAAAAAGTAGCGTGAATCCGTAACTTTTTTTTTTTTTTTAAAACGTTTTGAAGTGTAGCTGTAAACGTTTTTAAAATGGTTTTTGAACGTTTGCTCTGTTAGGACTGTCAAATATTCAACTGCGGTGCCCAAAACAAATCAAGCTAAGCAAGGTCTCGAGCTCGGGACATCCTAATGAAAAACAAGCGCTCTACATCCTTGTTACTGAGAGCTGTAATGTGTGCCTTAGTGATTTTTAAGGTAACTGTGAGAATACGTATTACGTCTTGAATAATGCTCTAAACATGATAAATTTTCAATAAATAAGCAGCACAAAATATATAGTAAGAAGTTACAAAGAATATATAGTCATTCAAATGATATGTTTTTTTTTAAAGCTGTAATCTTGATATGGTCAGGAAACGCGAAAATCGAGAAATTAAGGCTAATTTTATATGGTCAGATCAGTCCATTTTTATTCTCCAATATTTCTGTCCATAATAGAGATTTTTTGATGATTATTAATTTTTACCTTCTTAGCTTTTTCTATAAGGAAATGCGACTATTGTAGTTGTGACAAAGGTTACGTTGTCCTAAAATTTTTCTCAATAATAAGTGCACATTAATAATAATCTTGTACAGTAATTTTTTTTTAAAAAGAACCATGAACCTGGATTATAGCAAGATATATTATCAATAAGAAAAATTTTGTTTGTGCATTAACTGCTCTACAATATTTTATTACTATTTAGGAAACCCGTGAAAAAATCTTCTTGGCCTATCTTGCTTTTTTTAAAGATGTCGGATGGTATGGGAATCGGAGATGTAACGTACCCCTCACATAAGGTATAAGGCAGTGTGTAAGAGAGCGGGAGACAGTAGACAGCAGCAGTGTAAAATATATTGTACACTATGCAGTCACATATTCACGAATTTGGAAAACCAAGGCTCCTTGAAGTGAGTGCCACTGCACGTGCTAAAGTCAGTAAGGTTAGGTGCAGGCAGCAGCGAAATACCGACTTCAGTGACACTCAACGCACAAAGCTGATGCATCACCATGTTTGTCAATATACGACCTCATAGTGTACGTACCTTTTTGGAATATATGGATGACAGAGCAGTGGCACAATCATATATTATTATAATACATGTATCATGGAGTATACGCCGCTACACGCATTCGCACATGTGTATACTAGTACGGCTTCGCTCCCATGTGCGCTCCGCGTGCCGACACCATAACTCCTGTTCCACGGACCCCTGACTGTAAAAAATTACCGTATCTATGCATAGTTGATAATGGTGAAATTTAATTTTGCTCGATATTGCGTACAGGTTTCCAAAAAGCTGTCGTGTAAGCGTGCTGTGTTTCCTGCAAGATTGAGCAGACTGCCTACACTATAAACATCTAATCAATTTAAAACATAAAAATTTTCCCCCTGTAAGCTCAGCGTGCCAACCTCCTATTGTCGTACCCAGATCTTCTGCCTAATTTTCACCAGTTTTACTTCTTATGGTCGTTGATTATTGTGTCTTACAGTAAAAATAAATTTTAATTTAAGGTGTATAATGAAGATAACTACTTGATACAAAAATTTAATAAGCGACGTCTAATAAGATAAAAAAATCTCATTAAGACGTTGAAATTTAATTTTTTCTTTATTCTTTATTAACTACAAAGTCTCTTGAATATTTATAAATGACTTTTCTTCTTTCCTTTTAATTTTGAGATGATACATTTTCTGAAAAAAAATTATTATTTTTGACAAACTTGAATGTAGATTTTATTCAGTTTCGTCATTTGAACAATACCTACTATTTTCATGTACTTTACATTGATGTCTCTTAAGGGCATTATTTCTTGAAAATTACTTTCTACACCTACAAAAAATTTTTTTTCGATTCTTTTATGTATCAAAATATGCCGATTAAGATAAGTTTGTGTTTAAAATATTTTTTAACAAACACCATATTCTTTCATTCTACTATTATTATGTTCTTTTTGTGATGGATAAAATAGTGCCTATTTTCAAAATTATTCCACATCTTTACATTGAAAATATCTGTTTTATGAACTTCCATGTGCTTTTTGAGATCTTCTTCTTTTCCGAAAGTCAAGAAGTAAAATTCGCACTTCAAAAGAAAAGTAAATCTGTAAAACAAATTCATCAATTTTAGGGTAATATAAACGACGGTTATCACGCATAGCGTTTTATGGTGAATTTTCCTTAAATGTTAACACAATGTTCGTAATGCCGTTAGAATGTATAACACAAAATTTCATATCATTCAACAACACCGTTGTTCAAATATTGAGTTATGAAAAAAAGATTGTTTAACATGTAATCTTATGGAAGTATTACATAAAACTGTATTTATAGAACAACTGCTGGTAGAATTTATCTGAATTTTTTTTATATGATGGATCACGATTCGAGAAATATTACACTAAATTCTTATAAAGATCAATTATGATTCACAAATTGATGATATAGTTCAAGAAGCTAGTACATTTATGTTACCTTATCTATTACGGCAATTTTTTCCTTAATTTCTAATTTCATAAAATGTACAAGGTGATACAATTTGGGAAAAATATAGAAATCAATTTAGTGCAGATTTTATTCATAATAAACATAATCATGCTTTTTTACAGATAAATGAAATTTTTTAATTAGAAGACGAATCTTGTGAATCGTACAGTTAACCAATTCCTATATAGATTTAATCAGAGAAAAGTGATAATACTGTGAAAATCGAATTTTGTAAAGGAACATTTAATAATATATATAGTCAATTAAATGCAGATAAGATAAAAATTTTTAAAATAATATGTGAAAGAAAAATAGAAAGTTCCCGGTGGTTCAAAAAAAAACATTTCTGTACGAAACTTAAATTTATGACTTCATTTCTCTTAATAAGGATATGCTATCGTTGGCATGGACTGGTATCGCAATAATATTACTTTCTAAAGGAATCACTAGCTACAGAACTTTTCGTTTACCTTCGGATTTAAATAAGGTTAAAAGAGCATTGTTTGAATAGGAATCAGACAGAAAAAAATTAAGAGAAGTAGATCTAATACTTTAGGATAAGGCTCAGATAATATCAAAAATAGCATTTAAAATAGTCGACAGAATTTTGTGTGACTTATGTAATACAGACATATATTTTGGAAAAAAACCAATAATCTTGGTAGTGGTTTCCTTCAAATTCTACTGGTTTTAAAAAACAGTAATAGAAGAATGATTGTATCTGAAAGTATCAAATCATCTTTTCTTTGATCATACTTTTATATCATAAAATGAAACCTGATGATGTTTGTTCGACAGTATTCTTTGAAAATAAAAATTGTTAGATACATAATTTAATTCTCACTTCCCATGATAAGTATACTCAATATTAAATACTAAAATTTTTAATCATTTACCAGGAGAAATAACTTATTATTGCATAAATCATGTATTTTATGAAGGGGTTGATAAATCTGACCACGACATTTGCATTTATTTTCCAGTTTGAGTTTTAAATAATATTTGTGAAAGTTTAAACAGCAATAATACTATTGTCGACTGTAAATGATGAAATACGACAAATATTTATATTAGTCTTACAGTCAAATTAATGAACAAACATTAATACTATTCTTTTAATTAGACGTATGTCCTTTTCTTTGATTCCTCTCCTTTCTCCCTTTGGCTCCGAGCTTCCAAAGTAAAGCCGCCAAGCACAAATTTCAACAAGCGTTTGAACTTGCTTGGTATAGAGTAACGCGTATGCATGTGTGGGTGTAATTTTGAAATTACACCACACATACGTCTAATTAAAAGAATAGTATTAATGTTTGTTCATTAATTTGACTGCAAGACTAATATAAATATTTGTCGTATTTCATCACTTACAGTCGACATAAGTATTGTTTTTGTTTAAATTTCAATAGTCTATTGGGGTAAGGGTTATGATACTGGCTTCGGTAATATGCCAGTTCTCCTTGATATCCATTTAATCCTATAGACCAGCT
>JAPYYV010002019.1:0-22052 GCA_030522625.1 Copidosoma aretas
TTTTTTTCTAGCTATTTCCCAAAGCTTGTGAGCGAGTTGAACAGAACGTGATTTATGCAAAAAAGCCGCTGCCAGCGCCGAGTGGCCCGCTTGGCTTGGGCACTCCCATATACCTTTTTTTCTACTCTTTAGTTAATAGATAAATGAGCAAACAAGTAGTTGTACATTTAGTAGATCTATGACCCGTATGGAAGTGTGAGACCAGTCCACAACATTTCCAATATTTAATGGAAATATAGTTAGATAATTATTAGTTGATATTTGACAGACTAACAAATTAAAAATTCTCAAAACAATTCAAGCTGACTAGAAGCAGGAACTTATTTAGAGACAATTTTTTTTCAAGTTATTAACAATGGTAGGAATAACTTAATTTACAATTTATTAGACAGAGTGGCTAATATTTTTATAATTGATTCTACTATTATGAAGAAATTAAATCATAAAACAACTAAACATCGGTCGTTTATGGAATGGGGAGGTCAAACGACGACATTGTCAAATGAACAAGGAGATTTCAAAAAAAGTATTGTACAAGTATTTATTCTGTGACTTATGTTCTAGTGATAGAAAATCTTTCCCTCCCGATACAATCTGTAAGCTTAAAGTTGGTGAATTTTTGTTATTAGAAAACCGGGAAAAAAGTGCAAACGTTTAATGACGCACCCCTTATGATTATTAGCCAACATCGTGCTGACTTAATTTTGACGTGTAATCCACGTGAAATTGGTCACAAACTCTTTTCATTGAAATGTTTATTGGGATGGGCGTTGCATGGATATTTTTAAGTGGAAAGCATTAACGACACGGGTTTTTAAATAGACACTGAAATAATAGTCACGAAAAGATGAAAAAATCGTGATTCTACTCAAAATATGATCTAGAAGTAGGCAATTTAGTGAGAACTTATTTTAAAATTCAAATTTTGGGAAACAATAAGGAAAATCTATACAAAGATCGCACCATTAAAATGACAAAAAGTTACTGCTGTTACGTAGAAAAGAAATAAGAAGTTAGTCTGTTATGGAAATAGTATCATTTTTTACTGTCGGAGTGTTGACTTAACGCATTGAAAAGACTAAGGTTGGTAGAAAAAAAATTTGACAAAGCCGAAGATTACGCAAGCTTATACTATAAAGAGATGGACAGGTTATGACTAAAAGACTATTAGAAAATTTCCGATTTGACTTAAGCAAAAGATTCATCAAAGTAAAAGATTTAGAAACTCCCAATGTAATTTCGTGTGTTTAAGTGAAGAAGTTTTAATCGACTGTTCACTATTTTTCTTTCAATCGTGTAATTTTCACCATGTCTAAAGTTTGTAAATGTTTAGATCTTATTAACAGAAGGGTTAATACTCCGATGGAATATAAACGCAAAGTAGTTTTGATGCAAATGAGTTGGGTGCAATCGTTTGTACAAAAATAAGTTTCTGAAGGAAACATTTTCAAATAACTAGTTCTTAGGGCATCAAATTGAATTTATTAGACAACAGAACAAATTAAATGGAGCACAAAAATATAACAAAACTCTGAGCAAACTATGAACAAACTCTGAAAGATATATGCCAAAGCGATCAACCTATAGGTGGACTGCCATTTCTATTTCGTGGGGATTTCTGGCAGAATTTGCCAGTCGTGCCTCGGAGTGCAAGGGCGGATGAAATACAAGCGTGTCTAAAGAGTTTCAATCTGTGGCGACATATCACTTGGATGCAGCTGACAATAAACATGCGAGCGGAGTCAGGTGGCAACAGCGATGCACAGGGTTATTCAGATTTATTGCTACAGATTGGCGAGGGCAGGTACCCGAAATGAGCTGGTAGAATGATTTCACCTGATCATTTGAGCTGTACAGTCCAGTCATTACCAGATCTTATTTATGCTATTTGTGGCAGAGAAATTTAAATTCCTCGTGAAAACTCTTGGCTCTGCGGAAGAACTTTTTTGACTTCTCGGAACGATCGAGATACTAATTTAAACTCTCAGAAACATGAAAAAGTTAAAGTAGAAATTGTTAAGTATATCTCAATAAACTGCGTTATGAAGCAAGATAACGCAACTAATTACACCGTTAAATTTTTTAATTTTTTACGCGTGCCTGGCCTTCCATCGCACGTTATCAAATTTAATAAATGAAATCAAATCATACGTTTGCGGAACATAAGCCCATAGATACTATGTAATGGTACTAGGCTTAAAATAACATTACTTAAGCGTAACATAATTAAGGAGGAAATTTTGACAGGAAGTGGTACCGGAGAACGGGTGTTCATACCACGAATTCCCCTCATATCAAACGACTTTTCATCCCGCTTCAAACGAGTCCAGTTACTAGTCAACCTTTGTAATGCGATGATAATCAGTAAAGCGCAAGGACAAACCTTACGAGTCTTGATTGTGGACCTTAGTGTTAGCTGTTTTACTGATGGTCAACTTTACGTAGCTCTCTCACGCGTAACTGAAGCAAAAAAGTTCTTTGCCTTCGTCCCGAGTGGGCAGACTTCCAATATTGTATATAAAAGGCATTGTAAATATCTGGTAATGTTGTATACACCTACATTATTTAGCATCATCAATATATTGTCTGTTAGTGTTTTGTGTCTGAATAAATAGATACATTACCAAATTGGTTTCGATTAAACATTGTTTTTACATTTTCTATTTATCATAATACTTACTTATTTTAATATCGTAATGCATCTAAAGCGAGAAATCATTTAATACACCCTAATTTGCGTGAACAAAGTTGCAGGAATAGCTAGTATGAAGTAAAATTGTATATTTTCTTTATTTGTTAGTCATAATTAAATACTTCTTACCGAATCAAATTTTTTATTGTACAATTCTTATCATGATTATTTGGTATGAAAATCACACCTGTAAGATCACATCCAGATAAGAGAATATATTGTAAGCCATAAGAGAAGAAAAATTTTTCTATGAATACGTTGTTTCTGTCAATACTTTTACAATAAAATTTTTGGATGTAATCAAGAGCTCGTAAAGAAAATTTATCAAAAATGTTGAAAAACTGGGATCAAATTTTTTCTTCGGGTATAGCTGTCGATTATTTGTTATATTTATATGTTTTTGAATTTCTAATCTATTAATTTTATTGATTCAAATTGGTAATATCTGTGGCTTCCCGGACAAACCGACGATGCACTTTTGTGATTTTCGAGAAAAACAACTTTAAAGATTGAAGAGCTACTTTTTGCGAGCACGAAACTATATGTCTCTCACTATACCTAACGTTAGGGACTAGTATAAGGCTTTATTATTTTATATTGGGGATCAAAAACTGCAATCGGTTTGCTCGCTATATGTCACTTTTCGATTTATTCGGTAACATTTACGAAAGTTAAAAAAAAGGACGTGTTTAAACACTAGAACACCGCACCTACTTGCTAATTTGTTGTCAAATAGGAGATTTTATTCATTTAAGCTCGTAATCTACTCGACTGCGCATACTCTTAAGTGTGAAAAGCAATTGAAAAAGCGCAGCGGGCGTTTTTCATTGGAGCACCACAGGAACAGTATCATATCTTAGGCACCGCGATTTTATCATGAATTCGTATCTTGATTCGTAGAATATTATAAAAATAAGCATTTTGTACTGTAGACATCATGTATCTCTCTTGCTTCGTTTCTAAGATATAGCCTCGCAAAGATCGAGATGAGAGCTGTGAAGGCTGTAACATGGAATATAGTATCCATACAGAAATAAACACGTTAGGAACTCGTAAAAATTTTCAGGCCTACGTTTTTCAGTGCACTAATTACAAATTCGACCACCGAAATGATCACAAATAGATAGCAAGTAGTTATAATATTGATTTTTCAGTGACATTACTATCCAAGTTCTGAAAAAATTCAACCATTTAAGCCACTTGCAAGTATTATTGGTCCTTTTGATGGGCCGATTCGTAATCAGCGCATCGAACAACATAAGCAAACAAATTTTCACGAGGTTCCAACATGTTTTGGCATGTATACTAAATTGAATAGCACTGCAGTACAGCATTAACAATAAACAAAAAATTGTTATCTTTGCAAGGCTGTTTCTCAAAAACTAAGCGAGATAGACAATTAGTGCATCTGAAAAAATGCTTATTTTTAATTATCCTACACGAATCGATTATAAAATAGCTTCTCCCATGATATCATGCTTGTGCCCAGCACAAGACTAGTGAGTTTTGTGTACACTTCAATCTTATGATACTTCATGCATGATAAGTATATGATATTCAAGGAGTGCAGCGAGTATAAATACAATTTTACACTATGATTTTAGCACCTCAAGATTTTAGCAACGATTTTTCATATCCCTTGTTCGGTTAGTCCGGGACAAGTGCCAGATATTCAGTTAGCCCGAGGAAATTGCAGTTATTCACTTAGGTTTTTTACCTATTACGGGAAATGAGTAGCTCCAAAAATTTTGTCACATAAAGTACACAATGAAAGGATATTATTTTCGGTCCTAACTCAATTTAAAAAAAAAATGCACCTTAATCAATTAGTCTGGAAAGCCACAGATATATTTGAGTACAATTACGAATTTTTTTTGATCGAATGATATGTAAGAGTATTTGCTAAACATTATTATTTATAAAAAAGTGCAAGAATTATAAATTGACCTAAAAAGACTGTCAATAATTTGTAAAATTAATGGGGGATATAAAAATCTATGTTAAGGTAATTTATAGAGGCCCTTGTAACATTAACAACGCTTTTTATACGATAAAGTTCCAATATATGCGTATGTGATTGTGTACAGCATCGTTTAATTGCCAGTTTTAAATAATTCCTTAAGACATTTTAGAAGTAATATTATGCCAAGCATTGAAGATGGCATGTAAGACTTCCATTATTCGATCAAATGTGATACGTTTTTCAGTTTGCTCAACAACAAACAATGCAATAAGTAATTAAAATGATGAATCTCAAAAATAATTGAATAATTTAAAAATATACAATTCAAATTTTGATTACGAAAGGTTAGATTTATTTGAATTAATATATTGGTTTTAATTAGCAAGTAACAATTTTAGTATACTTTAACGTTTAGTTTTTGATTCCTATATATTTTTATATATTCGCTCTTGTTGTCTTATGTATACAGGTACATCCAATAAACGTATTTCATTTGTCAGACGTAAAATTGTAACAGATCCATTGCGATATATTAAACGGAACTACTTTGCGTTTATATTCCATCGGAGTATTAACCGTTCTGTTAATAAGATCTAGACATTAACAAACTTTAGACATGGTGTAAATTACACGATTGAAAGAAAAATAGTGAACAGTCGATTAAAACTAATTTACACCGTGACTCTTATCCTTTAATGGTAACCGTCCAATATTTGTTTAACGAGTTTCAATATGGTCGCACCTTGGTTTTTGATGAGCCACGCCCAGGTGTCCCGAAAATGGCTTCTACAGAGCATAACGTGACAAAAGTCCACGATCTTGTATTAGCAGACCACTAATTAAAAGTGCGCGGGATAGCTGAGATAGTAAGCACCTCAAAAGACCAGGTGTATCATATCCTGCATGAAAAATTAGGCATGAGAAAGCTGCCAGCGTGTTAAATGTTACGTTTTCTCACTCCGGACAACAAGCGCAACTGGGAGACCACTTCAGAGCAGTGTTTGACGCTGTTTAAGCGTAATCTAAAGGATTTCATGCAACGTTTCGGGATCGTCAATGAAATATGAATCCAATTTTATACAACAAAGACCAAAAAACAGTCGAAACAGTGGACTTCACTTCGCGAACGGGCTCCGAATGAGGCGAAGACTGTCCTATCATCCAGAAAGGTGATAGTCACCGTTTTCTGGGATTCACAATTTGTGATCTACATCTATTTATTAAAGAAGGACCAAACAATCACAGAGATTTGCTATGCCGAATTATTTGGTCGCTTCGACGCCAAATTGCAGGAAAACGGTCCTATTCAGCTAAGAAAAAAGTGATCTTCCACCATAAAAACGCTCTAGCTCAAACCTCCACCCACACCATTGCCGCGGCAAAATTGGTAGAATGAGAGTACGTACTGCTTTCTCATTTATTTAATTCTCCAGATCTGGCCCCGTGCAGCTTTTTTTTGTTTCAAAAAATTAAAAAGTCCCTCGCTGGGAAGGAATTCGAGTCGAATAACGCGGTTATCGCTAAAACAGAGGCCTTTGTTGCAGACTTCCTGAAAACATATTTTTGAGAATGGCTAGAAAAGTTACAGAATCGCTAAATCCAGTGTATGGAGCTAAAAAGAGATGATGTTGAGAAATAAATCGACACTCATCGAGAAATTTTGTTCTTCTTCTGTAGGCTAAGTACCTATCGAATCACCCTCATATCAGAAATAAAAAAAATCTTTATCGTTATTATGTACGTAGAAATGATTATACAAGGTCAATAAAATTAAAATAATATTTTTATATGTAATAAGTAAAAAAAGGTATATAATGAGTAGATTCTTTTTTTGGATAACATCAGCAACATGATACTTTCAAATTGGAACAATTCATCTGTACATATATTAAAACTGTGGAATTCATGTGTCTGTACATTAAATTTAAATGATAATAATAATTGTTAGAGACGAAAAAAATATGATTGCACATAAAGATATGCATTTTATAAACATTGGCAGTCTGTCTATCTGTTGGTACGCACTAATTTCTGGAACTACTGGACGAAATTTCATGAAACATTCACAAACGCCTTAAGCATAGCTTGGAGCAAAATATGTGCTATATTTGATCAATATTTCTTTAACGGAGAAAAAGTTACGTTAGTCTATAGTTTATCATTTATCAAACTACTTTTGCGGATATTTTATAAGCGGGATGGTTGCAGCGCCCGCGCCGCACATGGCATGACGCTGCTCCACGCACACGGAGGCAGCTGGATGTCGAATCGGGATAGTGTCAAATAAGATGAATTTTAAGCGACTGATACGCGAACGATATGCGGACGAACGCTCCAAATGTAACGCACAATGAAAACATTTCCTGATAGCGGCAGTGCTGCAGGTGGCCCCACGTTGCTATGGAGGCAGCACAAATACTTATTATTGCGAGCATCGCAAACACTTACGGAACGAAAAGCCTGACTACATGCAGGTCATAAATGCCACATAGCAACTCGAGCAAATAAAATGTCCACTAAAAAAAAGTCCCGACTGTCTGCTGATCGCGAGAGGCACTCACTTCTAGTCTTTCGGAGACGTTTACGTGCTCACCGATATTATCCAGATTATTTGAAGCCCACATTATTGTCGAGATGTGCAATAGCGTTAAGGCCATAAAATACATATATAAATATGTTAACAAGAGAGTGACAAAGCTACGATGGCACTGCAAAATAAAGACGACAAAGTTACAAGAATTAGGACTGGTCAATACATCAGCTCTTTAGAGGCAGTGGTGCGCATATTGAGCTTCAAGATTCACAAAAGACTTCCCTGTGTCTCATCTCGACGTTCATCTTGAGGGTGGGCAGCGAACATATTTCAACACTGAAAATGTTGTTGAGTGCCTTGAAAACCAAAGACGAGCAACTTTGCTGGCATTCTTTCGGCTTTGTGGTACCGAAAATTTCGCGAAAACACTGCTATAAGACGAAGTTCCGTCGTACTATACTTACAACAAGCAATAAGATGTATTTGATTGTAGAAGACGTGGCAGACAAGTAGACAGCGAGCCCAGAATATTTAAAGAGCACGTTATCAGTTCAGTGTACAGCGTTCATTAAAACAATGCCGAATGTTTTTACTCGCGCTTGCTGTTACACACAGTACGAGGCCTTACTTTGTTTGCCAATTTGCGTACAGGAGACGGGGTCGAATATCCGACCTACAGAGATGCTTACATGGAGCCGCATCTACTTGAAGATGACAAACACTGGGATGATGCTCTAGCTGAAGTGTGCGTTATCGACAGTCCTCACCGATTACGAAATTTTTTCGCTGTTTCGCTGGTATTTTTCTCTATTTCTAATGCAGCTGCTTTGTGGCAAAAGTATTAGGCTGAGCTGGTAGAAGACTTCAACAAAATCACAGAACAAATGACAAAAGGTGAATTAAACGACAGATTGTACCAAAGTGCTTTTTACCACTGCTTGGTAGCAATTTAAAACTTCTCAACTTCCATAGAAGGGAAAACACTCCTTGATTATAGCCTGCCAGCTTCTGTAACCCTAGGAGAGACATAAATTATGGGCAGAGAGTACATAAAAAAGCTCAACGTCAACTTAGTAGGAATTGCTGAATTCTTACAAGACGGCGTGGACGTTGAAAACCTAGTAGTGGAGCAACGTACAGTTTTCAAACGCGTTTTCTAAAGCGTCGAAAGCAATGCTGGGAATATTTTGTTCTTGGATGCATCTTGGGGAACAGGAAAAATTTTTGTCACGAAGATCGTTTTGGCACATGTGCAAGCACAAGGCCAAATAGCTCTTGCTGCGGCTTCGTCAGGTATAGCCACCACTTTGCTTCCTGGAGATAAAAACTGCACACACAATGTTAAAAATGCTAATTGATTTCAACTTAAGTAAACACACCGTTTACAACGTTTCATGAAACAGTAATAAAGCCAGAGTCTTACGCGACTGCAGCTTGGTAATATGGGATGAAAGCATCATGGGTAATCGAAAAGCAGTAGCAGCAGTAGAAAATGAAAATGCCTACATGAATTTCCGAACTTTTTTTTTTCTTTATGATAAAGCATATACTATTATGGGACATGAAAAAATATTTGATTTATTTTAATTATAACGGTAAATTATAACATTAATATTAATAAAATTAGCCGAATGCTGGTATTACTACCATCATGCACATATTACTGCCACCCTATTACTGCCAGTGAATCTATTACTGCCAATGTATTACTGTTACTTGTGAACAAGCTAAATATTAACGTATTTAATGAATATTTCCTTGATAAATAAATAAAGTATAGCACAACACATCAATAAAATTTATTTGGTCTTCTATTTGGTCTTCTATCTGGTCTTTGATATCGTTTTTCCTTTTCATTTTTAATAGTGCTGTATCTTTGGCCATGCTTCTATCTTCATTTAGTTTTGATGTACTGTCTTATACAAAATAAAATCGTTGTCAAAAAGGATGGACAGGAGTTCAAACTACGAGACTGCAGTATAGGGTTAGCTTGATTTCACCTACGTAAAGGCTGGCAGTAGTTGCAGCATTACATGATATAGCCCGAATCTGATGACAGTCTAACCATATTAATTCATTTGTTAATTCATAATAATGTTTTGCATACATATTCGGTCATATTACATTTCTGAGGACTTCACTGGGCTCCATTTTTTTTGCAACCACTTATATTGTATGCAAAATTATCAACAACTCCATTCACTTAAAATGGCAGTAATTGTAGCAGTGGCAGTAATACCCACATTTACCCCTACTGAGCATCATTGTTAGATCGATGGGTCTTGTAAATATCTTGAAAGTGATTGTCTCGGGTGTGCAATAGTATATCACGTCACTCGCATTCTTAGTCAACCAAGACAGCAGCAAATTTATTTACGGCGGGGGATTTTGATCTCCCAAAGTGGCCATTAGCGGGTAGATTTTCCTGCTCAATGACAAATGTGTAATTGTCCCTTTGTCCTGGAAGTGTGGATTTTAGCGCCGGTTTGAAAATGTGAATACAGGGGTTCACCTGATGCAGCATATTCTGGAGCGAAGCTAACAGATTATACTAATCTTGAATTCTCCAAACATTCCACACTTGCCCATAATGAACATTCATTTTTAAGGTACATTAAAGAATAAAAAACTAGAAAACTGGTTGGAAGTTTTTTATTCTTTAATGTACCTTAAAAACTAACAGATTATAGTTTAATCGAGGGAAGTTTTGATTCCTGATGTTTTTTTGTTTTTTATAATCAGATACAAAATATATCTGCAAGTCCTTAGGTTCATTTTCGGGTGGTAAGGCAGGCACTCATTACATAATACAACAGTTCTTTAATTTTAAATGATGGCATCAATGGTCCTTCTGTTACTTGTTTGGCTTTAACAGTAGTCATTTGAAATGCATTATTGCATGCACGGATTTTATCTAAGAAGAGCTTCCATTGTGGATGTTCACCTTTTAATAATTACTCCATAATTTCAGAAGGGTTGTAAAAAATATCAAGCTGCACTTATCCACCGATACAACACATTCCATGCGCTTTGTTTCTCCGTTTTAGAGCAACGCAAGATGTACATTAGGCTATCATTCCATCAATTGATGCAGATGTTGCATAGTCAATCATTGCATTAGTGCTCAATGCACTTTTTTTTTGTCGACCAAGGAAAGCTCAGTCGGCCTTAAATTAACAGAAATTTCAGGTTTCGATGAAGATTCAGATAAAAATAACATTTTATTTGATTTATGTCAGAGACAATCTGCATCGAAGGTGTGCGGCGCTAGCACTTTTCTTTGGTCTCAGCTTGCCTTCTCCGATGTAATCTATCTTCTTTATTTCCTATAAAATCATCAATGAGCTGATGTTGACGGGTACGATACTCCCTAGCTAATTCAAAACGTTGCTTGTGTTGGTCATCATTTTCCAAAGACCTTTGAATATTAAGACGATCACAGTCATAACTTAAGCGGTCCTTGCGTTGCCTAAACGTCTCCGAAAGACTAGATAGTAGGTGCCTCTCGCGATCAGCAGACAGTCGGGACTCTCTTTTAGTGGACATTTTATTTGCTTGAGTTGCTATGTGGCGTTTATGACCTACATGTAGTCAGGCTTTTCGTTCCGCAAATGTTTGCGATGCTCGCAAAAATGAGTATCTATGCTGCCTCCATAGCAACGTGGGGCCACCTGCAGCACTGCCAGGAAATGTTTTCAGTGTGCGTTAGATTTGGAGCGTTCGTTCGCATATCGTTTGCCTGTCAGTCGCTTAACATTCGTCTTATTTGACACTATCCCGATTCGATATTGAGCTGCCTCCGTATGTGTAGAGCAGCGTTATGCCGTGTGCGGCGCGGGCGCTGCAACCATCCCGCTTATTAAATATCCGCAAAAGTAGTTTAATAAATGATAAACTGTAGACTAACGTAACTTTTTCTCCGTTAAAGGAATATTGATCAAATATAGCACATATGTTGCTCCGAGCTATGCTTAAGGCGTTTGTGAATGTTTAATGAAATTTCGTCCAGTAGTTCCAGAAATTAGTGCGTACCGACAGATAGCCAGACAGCCAATGTTTTTAAAATTCGTATCTTTATGTGCAATCATATTCTCTTCGTCACTTACTATTATTATTATTATCTTTTGAATTTAATGTACAGACACATCAATTCCACAGTTTTATTATATGTACAGATAAATTGTTCCAATTTTAAAGTATCATGTTGCTGATGTTATCCAAAAAATGAATCTACTTAATATATACCTTTTTTTACTTATTACATGTAAAAATATTATTTTCATTTTATGAAACTTGTATAATCATTTGTACGTACATGAAAACGATAAAGATTTTTTTTATTTCTGATATGAGGGTGATTCGATAGGTACTTAGCTTACAAAAGAAGAACAAAATTTTCTCGATGAGGGTCGATTTATTTCTCAACATCATCTCTTTTTAGCTCGATACACTGGACTTCGCGATTCTGTAACTTTTTGAGCCCGTCTGAAAAATATCTTTTCGCGAGGTCTGCAACAATGGCCTACGTTTTAGCGATAACCTTCTTATTTGACTCGAATTCCTGCCCAGCGAGTGACTTTTTAATGTTTTGAAACAAAAAAAAGTTGCACGGCGCCAGATCTGGAGAGTAGGGTAAATGAGAAAGCAGTACGTACTCTAATTTGACCAATTTTGCCACGGCAACGGTGTGGGTGGAGGTTTGAGGTAGTGCGTTTTTATGGTGGAAGATCACTTTTTTCTTAGCTGAATAGGGCCGTTTTCCTACAATTTGGCGTCGAAGCGACGCAATAATTCGGCATAGTAAATCTCTGTGATTGTTTGGCTCTTTTTTAAGAAGTAGATGTAAATCACAACTTGTGAATCCCAGAAAACGGTGGCTATCACCTGTCTGGCCGATAGGACAGTCTTCGCCTTATTCGGAGCCCGTTCGCGAAGTGAAGTCCACTGTTTCGACTGTTTTTTGGTCTTTGTTGTATGAAATTGGATTCATATTTCATTGACGATGCCGAAACGTTGCATGAAATCCTTAAGATTACGCTTAAACAGTGTCAAACACTGCTCTCAAGTGGTCTCACAGTTGCGCTTGTTGTCCGGAGTGAGGAAACGTAACATTTAACACGCTGGCAGCTTTTTCATGCCTAGTTTCTCATGCAGGATATGATACACCTGGTATTTTAAGGTGCTTACTATCTTAGCTATCCCGCGCACTTTTAATTAGTGGTCCGCCAGTACAAGATCTTGGACTTTTGTCACGTTATGCTCTGTGGAAGCCGTTTTCGGGGCATCTGGGCGTGGTTCATCAAAAACCAAGGTGCGACTATATTGAGACTCGTTAAACCAATTTTATACGGTCACCATTAAAGGATAAGAGTCACGGTGTGCAGCATCTAAGTGATCTTTGATTTCACTGCACGATTTCCCTTTCAAAAACTCTTTTCATTTTTTTTCCAAAATCTGCGGGCGCGCACGCTTTTACACGGGGTCAAGACCAAACTGAAAGTCTGATTTGGCTAAAAAGTAAACAGTGGCCATCTACGAAGATATGCGACACAATAGTGAATTTTTTTTGCAATAGGTGCGGCATCTGATAGTAAGGCTAAGTACTTATCAGACCATCCTCGTACATAGGTAAAGGATTACAGTCCATTCGTATTTTGCAAAGCATCCAGCGAGGACAACAGATTAAATATTCTATCTTTTGATTGACAAATCTATTTTTGGGCGTCTTTTTTTTATTTGAAAGGATTAAGTTTAGGAAATTGCGTGCCTAAAATTACTGTCTTCTAATTATTTATACATGTTTGTTACTAAGTATTAAGACTAATTAGAATCTATATTTAAGTATACAAGAAAAATATATTTAAATTACTTATTGACGTTGTTACTGTCTCTGCTTTTATCTGAAGGATAATTTCATCTTAGTTAAAGCAAACTCTACACTATCAACAAAACTTACGAATAAATAAAGCATTGGCAGTTTGCTTAATCTTATGATTTCGTGATACGATGATCTTGTTTTTTCACCCTTGATTTTTAAATGCAAAAAATTCATAAATCGTTACTTTCGTATCTAATAAATAAAATTGTTTTTATTTATAAGCGTCCAAAGGTGATACAATTCAACAACCATAGTTTTGAATAGCAATAAAGAACTAACCATAGAAAGATACGGTCTCGTAAAGAATAATTAAAAAAATATACTATTTTTTGGTATTAGATCTATTTTTATAGTTTGTTTTAAAAGACGGAAATAGTTTTCAGGGAACAATTTAAGTTGATTTCTGGAAAAATTCAGCACAAAATTTAAATGCTCTTTAGACATGATACACTAGATGAGAAAAAAATTAAAGGGGGATCAAGCGTAAAATGCGTTTTTGAAAGTTAGATCGTGATTAAATTTTGTACTACTTATTGTTTAAGTTTTAAGCTTCAAAATGCCGTCAAAAAAATTACAAACATATGTTTTAAAATGATATTAATGATTAAAAATCAGTAGTTTTCTATTCAATTTCTGACAGAATCACTGAAAAAACGAGTATTTTATCGAATTAAATCCGTACCATCAGTGGAAATAAAATATTATAAATGTGAACAGTTGACTGTCATTGAAAAATGTATTTTCAAAATAAGTTACTTCACCAAAATGCTAATTGAATACTATATCATTGTCAAAAAAGATGCCCTTATAGTGGTCCCGACTATATACGGCTCATAGTGCTTGATCCCGCTTTAATACAAACGAATCAGGCTATTTTGTGCGATCAGTATTCACTCCTCTTTTACACAACTTTCAAAACCATGCATGATTTGCTGCTCTTAAAATTATAACCGGTTTATTAAATGGTTAGCTTCAAATTTACCATGTAGCGAATAACGTAATACTTTTAGCTATTTACATTTTATCAATAAAGGAAAAAAACTTTCAGCCCTCATGTATCACAGTAATGGGAGAACTGTGTCCAAAGTTTTTATTAAAAGCTCTTCCATTAAAAATCAGCCGATATTCGTATTTGTTTAAGATATGAACTTACAGATAAGGTTTACAAATTATTGACACAATTTATCGTTTTCGAATTACATTTTTTATACAGGGTCCCGCGAGTCCAACATACAAATTGGCAGGTACAGTGAAAGCCGCTTAATTCGTAAAGTGCGTAATATGGAATCCTCAAATGAGAGAGGTTATGATATCAGAACTGGCCAATAGGAATTAAACGTTTGAATTTCCCGCTTAACAAATTAAACGGCCTCCACTGTACGTGTGAAGTCGTGGCAGGCTATTGTCCGCAATTGCTATTAAATACTTTTTTAGTACTTGTATTAATGATATACTATTTGAAAACAAGCGCTATGAATTTTCATAACATCCATGTGGATAAGTTAAATGTCTATAATTAGGTAGGTTTTGACGGTACTAGTGTCAAATTATAAAAATAATTAGCATTTTGATGATGGTTGTACTCGTAACATAGGTACTGTGGCCGATATTCGCATAACATGCATGCACATACAAATACGAAAAGACGTACATGAGCAAACAATATAAGAACAACGTCAAAATAAACCATCAAACAGTAATTAATAGTAATAAAAAAACACTGGCAATCAAAGTATTAAGATGATCGATCGTAATAGTTACTGATCCACAGATCGCATTCATGTCACCTGTTGCCCTTACTGACGCTTTTTCTACATGTTGTTTGCTTATGTTTTATGTCAGCTGTAGGACTGTGTGTAGTCTATTGTTTTACCACGCATGTGCTTGAGTAGAGTATAGAGCCTGCAGCATGCAATCATTTACCTGTCTGCTGTACTGTTGAGTCATAAAGATTTAATCACTTCATTTATAGTGTTTTTTGCTCCTCGGAATCCACTAACAGCATAAGTGTTGTTATTCAGTGATTAAGTAGTGATTGGTTTATATTCTTCTAAGTTTTGCTTTGGTGTATGGTGTTTTTATAACGTAGTTATCAGCCTCGTAGTTTCGTGTTTTCCCGAGTTACTAATCTATTAGTAGCATGTGTTAAAGTAACAAGTTTTGTCAAATCGGCTCATATTTTGCATTTGGTCTGTGTGTATAGTGTTAATGTTATTATCTCGTAATGCATGCTGATGCAGGATTGCATATCGATACCGATACCGTTCTTTTAATTTGATTTCTAGCAAACCTATTCAACCTGCATTTTTGTGTCTTTTGTTTTGTTTACGTCTGTGATCAGTGTTACGTTGTAGTGAATGCCTAAACTCAGTGTTTCTGTGGCTAAGCTTGGTTTAAAGCGGAAAAATGAGGAAGACAGAAGTGCTCCTTTAAAACAGATTAAAAGGAAACATATTAAATGGCAAGATGAGCGGTCATGTGACCTTAAGTTTAAAGACTGTCTGAAAAAGCACCCGTCTTTACCACAGATAGCAGTGTGCTCATATTGCGAAAAAAAATTAAATTTACAAGAGTATCTGATCTTCATCAGAATACCTTGAATACTTTTCACCACATTTCGATCAGTACAGCTAAAAAATCATGACTACTTACAAGCGTAAAGCAACCGGTTCTTTCCTTACGACAAAGGACGCAGAGCGCCAAAATGAATATTGCTTGTTTTCTTGCCGAACAAAACGTCGCGAATCAGTTAGTAAATAATATAATACCCATGATTCAAAAGATGGCGATTGATAAAGAAGCAGTGAAAAACATGCAACTGAAAAAAACAAAAGCTACTTGCATTGTAAAAAAAGTCTTTAATATCCTCCAGATTTAAAAGTGTAGTAAAAATTTGGGACAATTGTAATTATTCACTACTTGTGGACGAAAGCACAGATACAGGCAATACCAAGCTTTTGTGCATTAAAGTTCAGTATTTTTATGAAAAATTAGTAAAAGTTGTTCAGCATCTTCTCTAAATTTTAGAATTAAATCCCCTACAGCTTCTGCTTCGGAGATTTTTGATGGTGTAAAAAAAATTTATCATTGACAACAAACTCAGTTTTGAACATTTAACATCTTTCGCTTGCGACAACGCCAGCGTAATGACTCAAAAAATTATTGGCTTTAAAATGCATTTAAAAACTGTTGTTCCAGCCTTGATACCATTAAATTGCATTTGCCACACCTCTGCATTGGTCGTCAAATCAAGTAGTAGTCAAATTCCAAAAACGTTTGAAAATACAATTAAAGCAATTCCAAACTATTTTTTTAACAGTGCAAAACGCTTTCAAGAGCTACGAGACTGTCTAAAGTTTCGCGGTTGTTCGGAAAACAGAATTGCAAAATTTTTGAGAACGCATTGGCTTGAAACTCAAAAGTGCGACAAAAGAATTCGCGTAGATTATCTTCCATCAATCGATCATTTTATACTTGAAGCTTTTGAGCAGTGCAGTGGAAAAAAAAGTAAATGTGGGGGCTAAGCAGAACAAGTTGATCTGTTCAATAAAGTTGTTAAAGTTGGAAAAGAAAAAACGTCTAAATAGATTTGCGAATAAAATTGTACGTTTCATTTATGCGCTTCAAATTACAATTTCATAACTCATTTATTGCTCTATTTTAAGCTAAAGATTTATGATTCATTTGCTCGATCAGTCAATCACAAAAATAATGAAATAAATCGGGTCTAATTTTTTGCATGTTACATCACTTGATCTTGTCACTTTAACCGATTTTGTTGTTCGCAATCATATTAGAGAGATCATTGATATTTACTTTGGACAATACGCTACAGAAATTTTTGCTTGAATGGCAAAAGACCATGTTGATGAAGTTCAGAACAATGGGTTAAAATTGTATGTAACGTCATTAGAAGATGTTTTTTAGAACATCGAAATTTGTTGCAACTTTTAATTTTTGTTAAGCCATCAGTGGCCTTACACTCTGAGAGAAAAGGCTATTTTAAGACTTATATTGCATGCAAAAATATTTTCCAAATCATGACTATCAAAAAATCACATTTGAATGGATTTAAATACAGGTTCACTTCAAACCTAAGGAGCGGAATACATTATTGGAATCAACAGTTAGAGAGTTTTGGACGAAAATTTTTAACGTTAACAATAATGATGTCTTAACCTTTCCAGCTTCAAAGTCATTAGCGACAGCAGTTTTTTCATTCCCAAATTCCAATGCGGAACCAGAAAGAACGTTTCCTGACGTTACTGGCGTTAAATATAAGAAAGGTTACTCGATTGGTATAGAATTGCTTAATGCACTTAGTTTTTTGTAATTATCTACCAAAGCACGATGTAAGACTTTCATTGATTTTGAACTGACAAAGCCACACTTTAATCTTTTTAATTAAGCTTCTTTGTATAAAAAAAAAAGAAAAAACATTTTGTTCCTTTTTGGTGTTAGGTTACTAATTTGTATTACATGATGCATAAACTAAATGAAGTACTTGCAAGAAAAAAATTTTGGGATTCAATTTGGTCTGTCAAGTAGATTATCAAAAAATATAAGACAGGTTTTTTTTCCTTTTTTTGTATAAACGAGAATAGACGGAGATAGAGCGGATCAAAGTTTAGGAGTGGGGGTAAAATATTTTAGTGATGTACACTTCGTATAACGCTATGACGTCATGAGTATTTTAAAAGAGTCCATCTCTGTTAGTTTTCGTTTATATGAAAAAAGGGGAAAAAAGTGACCAATATTTTTTTTTATCAACCTGATGGACATGTTTTTCATGCAAGTACCCCATTATTGATAATACGCGGTAATAGGTATAGTTAAAATATGGCTATTGGCAAAGGTACCTATGTCACAAGTACATCTATGATAAAAATGCTAAATATTTTTATTCCAATATACATCTTTTAATACCACATGTGTTAATGCGAATTTTAATTATCGATGTACTTGTAACTGAAACAACCTAACGCGCTAAAGGCAGTACCTCAAGAGAAGTGTGGAAATCTACCTATTATCCTAATTATTGATATTACACTCTATACAAAAAGTTGATGTACAAAATTATGTCGTTTGTTGTTAGATAGTATTTCCGACCGTTAACCCGTAGTTTTGGGTTTGTCTACTAAAACTTGATTTATTACAAATAATCACTGAGAAAAATAATTACACTACCATATTGATAAAATATCTGCATTAAAAAGGTTCTAAAAGTAGTATGCAAAACTAAATTGAAGCTTAATATTTGTGAAATAGAATACTATTTTATTAAAAGGTTATTATCGATGTTCTTAAGCAGTAATTAAAAAAAATATGAAATTGTTCTAATGCACAAAAAGTCTTTCACGCTTGATCCCCCTGCAATTTTTTTCTCACTAAGTGTTATATGCTTAAAAAGCATTTAAATGTTGTGCTGAATTTTTCCAGAAATCAACTAAAATTGTTTTCTAAAAATTGTTTTTCCTTTCAAAACCCTCTATAAGGATATAAATATTACCAAAAAAAGCATATTTCTTTGAATTTTTTTTACGAGACCGTTATTTTACATGGTAGATACTTTAGTTGCTTTTCAAAACATTGGTTACTGAATTGTATCACCTTTGGACGCTTATAAATATCGGAGCCATTCATAACAATTTTCTTTATTGGATACATTAGTAATAATTCATAAATTTTATGTATCTAAAAATCAATGGGAACAATACAGACTTTACATATCACGAAGTCATAAGATTGAGCAAACTGGCAATGCTTTAATTATTCATAAATTTTGTTGATAGTGTAGTTTGTTTTAATTAAGATAAAATTATCCTTTATAAAAGCAGTGACAGTAACAATGTAAATAAGTGATTTAAATTTTTTTTTTTATTTTACTTAGTCTTGATACTTAGTAACAAACATAAATGAACAATAAGAAGACAGTCATTTCAAGTACGCACTCTATTCATTTAACGAGTCTTTTACCAATAAAATATCCTGTTAGAGTTTAATTTCCATATATATTACTACATGGCTGACCACCGCTAGTCAAGACACCACGCACAGGAGACAGAATCGCTCCATCATCTCTCTAAGCACCCGTAATAGCGCACTTTCGGAACACGGCCACACACACGCATACATGTCGAGATCCATGAACAAACCACTTTTGGAGTACCAAAAGTTAGAAAGATTTTTCCGTGGGTTACGTTTTCCACGAGCAATGAAACTAGTTCCAACAAGGCTTATTTTCTTGGTCTTTACCAGGTTCATCTGGAATCGCCCGCGGGACTCTCAAATGTTCATCCTGAGGAGAGATACAGCACAGAAAACGCAGCCACGCAAAAATAAAATTTGTCCAAAAATCACACTTCTACTCTTTTAACTGTAGTTCTGTTCTGGATCAAGTTTAAGTATCAGTTAAAAAAGCAATCGAATGTGCGTAAAGAGGCTATTAATTTAAGCCCTGGTTGTATCAAAAATAATGAGCAGGACTGCACTTGCGGGAAATCGAAACTTTGTACAAAAAATCTTGTAACCGATGAAAATGCTGCTTTTGAACGTAATTTTTATTCAATAGTAGCTTACTATCCAATCATTGATCTGAACTTTACAAGATTTCACATCAAAGCTCCTGTCAAGCTCTTTCGATTGCTTTTCGAGCGAATGCTCTTACTTTCGTCTGAGCAGAACAGTGGTCGAATATGTCACGAAATTTGGAATATCGTAGTGTTATTTCTTTTGCCGTAGATCACATGTGGATTTAAATTATAATATTTATTTATACATTACTCGATAGCCCTTTGAAAAAGCTTCTATATAAGCTATGGTTAATCGCAAAACGTTCATCAAAAGGGAACATCAAGGATTTTATATTTATGTTAAAAATAACGAAAAATCTCATTTTATGCAAAAAAAGCACGTCGTAGCCACTCTTTCAACCCAACTTGAAGTGCATCTCACTTTGGCCCTAATTGCCCTTTTTAACTAAATGTGGGCTTAAATTTAAGCTCATTATGAGCGCTTTAATATTGTGTCCATACAAGTAAAATTACATTAGTGTCGGTCGAGTTATGACCTGAAATCAACAAGCATGAAATTAGATAAAAATTTACGTGTACTATTTTTATTATGGATCAACAGTGGATAACATTAGAGTACTTTTACATAAATAATATTAAACCACTTATAATTAGCTTCTATTCAAGCCTGAGATAAGGTAAAAAGGGCAATTAGAGCAAAAGTTAGAAGCATTTCAAGTAAGGGTAAAGAGTGGCTTAAACGTGCTTTTTTGCCTACAATGAGATTTACCGTTATTTATAACATAAATTTAGAACTCTCGTAGCTTTTTTTTACTTAAACGTTTCAACATGAATCAGAGCTTGAGTAAAAGCACTTTTCAAGGGATATTGAGTCACACATCAATAAATAGTATATTTAAATATAGATGTGATCTACAAAAAAAAATAACTCTACGATTATTCCGAATTTCGTGACATGTAAGTATTCGACCACTATTCTGCTCAGAGTCAAGTAAGAGTATTTGCTTGAACGGTAATCGACAGAGCTTAAAAAGAGCTTAGATTTTAGCTCTAGTAGAATTCAAAAGTATGCTTGGATAGGAGTCCACTGTTCTGCTCAGAGTAAAGTAAGAGTATTTGCTTGAACGGTAATCGAAAAAACTTAAAAAAGCATTGATTTAAGCTGTAGTAGAATTCAAAATGATGCTTGGATAAAAAGTTATGAGCAAATCAAAATCACGTTCAAAAGCAGAAAATTTCATCGAATACAAGATTGTTTGTGCAATACTTCGATTGCCGGTAAGTGCTGTCCTGTTCATTATTTTTGATTCAACCAGGGCTTAAATTAAAGGCCTTTTTAAACGCATTCCATTACATTTAACTGTTTAAGTCACTCGATTCATAACAGAGCTACAGTTCAAAAAGTAGATGTATAATCTTTAAAAAAATTCTATTTTTGCGTGGCTGCGTTCTTCTTGCTGTAGCTCTTCTCAGGATGAAAATTTTGCGTGTTCCGCGGGCTATTCCGGATTTACCTGATCAAGACGAAGATAATAAGCCTTGTTAAAACCTTTTTCATTGCTCCTGGACGATGTAACCCACGAAGAGATCTTCCCAACTTTTTGTGCCCCAAAAGTGTTTTTTTTTTCGTTGATTTCGACATTTATGTATATATATATATATAGTACTCTCTAGCTATACTCGAAAATTCGAACGCAGCGTAACACAAGAATTTTACTTTTCGTATATCAGCAAAACTCTTACCTCGATTTTTCTTGCTCCCTCTTAGTTCTTCTTTATTGGCCTTCTCTTTCATCTTTCTCTAGCAGTGCCTCTTAACTGTTCATGCCACTTAAAAAAAATACAATCCACTTCACTAGATCTCTTTCCGTGGCAGATGTTTTTTTTTTTTTACACATAGCAGCTTGCGTGCCCGCATAACCTATTGGATAAACAACGCACTAGGGGCCAAGATGGCGAATATCTGAATAAATAACTTACTGTTCCACCTTGAAAAACTCTTATCGGTTTATTACGAAGTTTTATCTTTAAACGCTCAGTACAACTTTTAGAAAAATTTTATGACACTGAAATATAAAGACAAAAATGAAGATATATATATGCATATATATATATATATCTTTCTATATTATATAGTTATTTTGGTGGGTTTGTCCACCCTCCCTCCACACCCCATGGCCACGCACACCCCCTCTCCCCCCCACGCCCCCCCACAAAATAAGGAAAAATTCTTCATATTCATCTGGGAAATTAACCCAACTAAAAATGTGTGAGACCATCCCACGCCCCCCTTACTAATTTGATGACCCCCCCCCCCTTCCCCCACAAAAACTTAGAAATTTAAATGAAAATATCATAATTATCCAATTTAGGACGCCCCGCCCGCACCCCCGGGGCCCCCCCCCCCCCCCCCCCCCCCCCCCCCCCCCCCCCCCCCCCCCAAACCCCCACCC
>JAPYYV010002020.1:0-22339 GCA_030522625.1 Copidosoma aretas
AAAAAGACAAAAAAAAAAAAAAAAAAAAAAAAAAAAAAAAAAAAAAAAAAAAAAAAAAAAAAAAAAAAAACTCCATTATTTTTTATTGTAATTAAATTTGATATATTTCATTAATATTATTGCTGGACTAAATATTTTTTTATCTAGTTAGTTTGAGTATAGTAGAAATAGCTAAATTATTGAAGCACTGGCCTGATACTCTCCATAAATTATCCTAAACGACTCTTGTGGGACACTCTTTGTTCGATTATAGATTAGCTTTCTGTAATAGAAAAAGAATGTATACAAGCCAATTACAAAGCAAATAAAGAGACTTCATAACGTGAACCGTCACTTTTTTCCTCTGTAGGCAAGGACCAGTTAGTGTATGCAATGTCATAGTAAGAAAACAGACATGAGAAATGCAGAGTTCTAGTAAAAAATTTTTTGCTCAGCTGGTTAGTGCAGTTAAAAATAAATTTTAAAGGTTGAGTATGTTATGCTAGATTTCACTTTCATCGAAAAACTATTAATCTGTCTTGCGCTTGATGCTTAACTTATTTAATTTAGGAAGTAGGGAAGCCAATCAATTTAATATTAAAAACTGCATCTTTATCATCTTAATAAGTCAATTATCCAGCTTTAAAGACAATATCTTATTCAACACTTTAGCTAAGTTTGTACTAGAATTAACCGTGAAGCGGTGTTTTAAAAGCTCCTGCGTAATAACTGTCTGGCTGATCATGGTTTATGGAAGGCCAGTACTCAGAATTATTGTCGAGCTAATGCATAGGCCAATAACTGCATCTAGACTGGCTTTTTCTCTCTCCCCTAGCTGTTGCAAGATGCACACCGACTGATTCACAAATACATTACCAAGCAAAATCGCCATCCGCCAAGTGACATCGTCAACGACTCTATTCCGAAGCACATAAGCGCCAGGAAGGTTTTCTTCGTTAAATGGGGAACAATTGTTTGACGATAACACAGAGGACTCCGGGACAAAGAGCTGATGGACTGTAGAATGAAAGAGCTGCCTAATTACCGTCAAAACACTAGAGGCCAGGCAGTAAGTGCCCGTTATCGATCGCATCTCTTCGAGGTATTTCCAAAACAAAGTTTATTCTTTCAGGAAAACAAAATCAACCAGGCGTGCCAAGCCCAGCCCGCCCGCACGTGCTTCCAAGATAACTTACAGAAAGGCACTTTATTTTTAAGAAATACTGTCTACCAATAATCAATGCGGTAATTTAAGTCCTTTATTTATTAAATAAAGCACTGTGTTAAAATGTCTTTAAAAGTAAGTTCATAAAATAAAAAACATTAAAGTTTATTACAATTGCTGTGTTGAATAAGACGCAAATCTTGAGTGAGCTTTTCCTGCTATACTAAATTTACAAAATGAGTGGAGACTGTTTTTGACATGCTACAAAAAATAAATTACAATGCAAATTTTTTTGAGATTAAAACAAATAGTTATATAAAATCTTGCAACATTGCATGATGGCTCTTAATGTGGAAAAAAACAAACTATTAATATGTATCTTCTTGGCTTTTTGTACAATGTAGATTAATCAGAGGTTTTTAATACGCTCAATCATACCTTATCAAGTTTAAAAAGAATATTTTTGAAAATATCCAACGTGCGATAAGTTATGTGCAATCATTTTTGCAAAAATAACGTTCTGAACTAATCATCAACAAATAACTAGTCTCTAAGGCATGAAAACGAAGAACGTTTGTAACGGCTAATTATACGAATCAAAAAATGTATTTAAAATGTGTCGCAAAAGATTAATTATAATAATTTATTTTGCAATTATCCACAGTTTTTTGTACATACTCGCCAAATTAGGAGAACAGAACCACAAAATATTAAAATATTAAAGATTTAAATACCAAACAGACAATCACTTAACTAATAAAGATGCTCCACTCATGTAAAAATCAATATTTTACTTAGATATGTGATTTATGCATTAATTCCATTTTTTTCTTTAAATGTGCTCTATTACGGGTAAAGTATTATATGACTTAGTACCGATTTAAATACTTCATCAATATAAAATGTTTCTTTGAATGATCCTATTTTGTCTCAAAATTTTCTTGTTTAATGATATTTTTGATGGATTATTGTGTTGTTTGAAAAAGCTCATTCAGCATGTCGTCGCCTTATCTTAGAGATACTGTGACAATTCTTCAGGCGTTAAACATGCAAAAAGACGTATCAAATATCGATATTAAACCAACTAAATGATGATACATTCTTTCTTTGAGAAAGTTGCGAGTTAGCTTTAGATTCGAAGTACTAATCACTTGTTAACAAAACCATGATTACTATAAATCAGTTGGTACAACTAGAACTCAAGAAGATATTTATACGTTTGGCATCAATATTAAAAACAATTTAATTTTTAATCTTAAAGTAGTGTTCCAAATCCATGATGAAATTGATCAAAATCAAGCAAGTTTTTAAAAGGCGTTAGACTTTCTTTGAATAATAAATATGTGTGGTAGAGCTGTGCAGGTGCAGTGTAGGGCTTAGTCTGCTTGCATAATAATTCTGCTGTACTTAAAATGATTTAGATATGTAGCTTGGTTGTTTGAGGGGTTGGCAAGGTTTTAAATGACTTCGTACTTCGTCTTGGGATATGTCGGCGGGGGACTAAGGGCTGTGGAAAATGGATCCGAAATTTTAATTTTTCCAAAACATCAAAGAAATAAAACTAATTTTTCTGAATTTTCAGGGAGGGGGCTAAGGCATCTAGAAATTCGTGTGCAAGCTGCAAAAAATCATAATCTAAATTTTCATAGGTCACATTACAGAGAAAAAAATCGATCTTTTCTTTATTCTGTGGAGAGTTTCGAAGAGACGATGGATGATAGGTTTCTTTTGGCCTCTGTATTTTAAGTTTGTGGTCTGAAATATTACTAGTAGCCTCTATTACAATCAAAATTAAAAGTAAGCTTATGTAAGGATTGTTTTTCAAAATGGTTTTCTGGCTATAATCTTTCATATTAACTATAAATCTTGTTACATAAATATGGCAGAGTATTAAATGTATCTTTTTGCCCTTGCAATTATTCTTTTACTTTTTTATCAAGTTTAATTCTTGTGTTCGTAAATAACTTACGACTGTGAATTATACTTGACTATTCCAACCATATGCAATGCTTTTCTTTCACATAGACTTGATGGTTACTACGACCAGGGGGTATATTTTTAAGCTAAGCGGTTACTATGACAACGGGGTATCTTCGTATTTTATTTTGCAGTTGGTTCTATGCAATAACATTCATAAATTTTCTTCATAAATCTTCGGCCCTTAATCAAAAATCGATAATTATTAAAATATCGCTTTGTAATTTTTTTTCAATACACTGCAATCAACTTAGATTTTACTCATGGTGATAATATTTTCATATTTACGGACATTTCTTCACATTTCAAGATATGAGGTTCCTTATGTGTATTACAAATAGGACAATTTTGTTTGCCAGGACCTATAGCCTATGAATAAAAGGGCTACATGCATGTAAAACAAATATATTTTTGAATCATACTCTTTCTTGCGTGTAACATTTATGCGAACATATTAGGATCATGCAAAAGAAAATTTTTTATTTTTATGCACAGCCTTTTACGTTAAATCAAGCTACAGCAGCAACACAATTTTAACAATAAATTATTGTACAGAGCTTTGTAGTATGATCTTACCATAGACTTTGATAATCAGCCTCTCTTAACAAAGACAAGGTTTTCTTTCTAGTTTTAAGTATACATGCTGGAATAAGGAATTCGAAGCTCTTTTCATTTGTGTAGTGGAAGTTTTTCCGTATATTATAAATTTAGATCAACCAGTAATAATATAAGTTTTTTTCTATGAATCATGTGTCTACCATAGTTCTTTCTACCCTTTTTATTGTCCCATCCACACTTTTTGCTCACAATGTGTGTATTGAGTGGGTAGTGTCTTACAGTGAGGATGTTTTATTACTGTTCATGATTATTCTGAAGTTTTAAAAAAAGCGAACAGTCGTAAGACTGCCGGAAAAAGCTATGCTGATAACAAGAAAAAAAAATTATCATCTTTAAAAAACATAGCAACTTGAAATCATTTCGGTTGATGCACATCTCGCAAATCATGAGTGTAAAAATCAGATGTCCAGAAGAATTCAAAATAAACTTAGGAAGGTAATCAAAGAGCACCACTATGTTATCATTAAAAAATTATTTAAAAAAATTTCCCAATATTTCAGCAACATTATATTGCCATTTTTAGGGCTACCTTTTAAAAGTTACGGTCGTGCAAAAAATGATCAAATAATTCATAAATAAGTTACAAAAATCTATGTTGATATAAATAAAGAATATTAGTGGATTAAACAGTTCGTGTAATGCAAAGATGAAAGCCTGTAGAAGTCGAAAATTCCAGCCAGTTTCTACTTACATTTTAGTTAAAACAGTACCACCAGAGATTGTAATAATAATTATTAGATAGCCCAAAAAATTTCTAAAACGTTTAATTTAAAACCCAATAACCTTTTAAATTAGAGCTCAAAAACGTTTCTAAAACGTCTTTAAAACCGTAAAATATCTGCAGCTGAGATCAGCATAATTTATATTAAACACTTCAGAAACGTTTTCAGAATTTTTCTAAAAGAAGCCTGAATTTAGTGCAAATTTAGGAGAATAATAAATCAATATTTATATTATTTCAGCAATATCTTGATTTGTAAAAGAAATAACAAAAAGGATAAATCATAAATATAAGAAAAAAAGGTCACCTGGCTGCGAACACAAGCTGGATAAAGAACGAGCATATCTTATCCACTTGGCCAGAGTCGATAACATGTCTTATGTACAAGATGAGATTTTCATAAGCTACCATTATTTTTGTTTCCTATACTTATTACTGCATTTATACAAATACAAATCATTAACATATTTTTTTTCGTCAATGTACTAACGAATCATTACATGTATAATCTTAATTAAATGCAAACTCGATACGAATGTAGAACATTGCACCAACACCCAAAACACAAAATATTATTTGTGGAAGATAAATATGTTTCCAAATAAAATTCTGTACGTCAACACATTTATATTTCCAAAATTCAGTTGTAAAGATGGAAAAAAAAGATATTTATTATTATATCTTACAGTAATTTAATTTAAAAGCATGGTACATCGTCCACTCTTATCAAGTGGATGAGTTACACGCCTCTTATCCTACTGGAGCCAGCCTAAATCCCAGGTTCATGGGCTGTTTTTTTAATTTTATTTTTGTTGTTGTTATGATTTATGAGTTTAGGTATTATTTAAAAAAAAAAATAATTTTTTCTCTCCTAAATTCGCAATAAATACAATAACGTTTCAGAAACATAACAAAAACGTCTTTAAAACGTAATATATAACTTATGCTGGGTTCGGCTACGGATATTTACCGGTTTTAAAGACCATTTAGAAATATGTCTTAACCCTTGGTAGAAATGTTTCTAAATTTTTAGTCAATTAAACGTTTTGGAATCATTCTAGAAACGTGTAATTCTATGTGAGTTGTATGATACAGATACATTCTTGTTGTCCGGTTTATATCAAAAAGAATATATAAACGATTGGAATTGTTGACTATATGTTTTCATCTTTTGATTAGATCAATTTTTTAGTCTTAAATAAAACTTATCCATGCATTCTTTAATAATCCATTGTAAAACAGTAATTTAGAAAAGGTATTCCTTATGATGATACCTTGAGGTTGCTGAGATATTATAAAAAAATTTTGTAAATGATCTGTTAATGCATAAATAGCCCTGGTCTTTGACGAAATTTCTAATTTGTTATGGCAAAAATATGCTGTTTTAAATGTAAATGTTTTGTTAAGAATGTTTATTTAGTTTTCCAAGAAAAATACTGTTTTGTAATGCACATAGAAAAGAATTATCGACTTACAAAAGTAACGACATTTTTCAAAATAGTAATATTTTATCGACTAACTAGTTTATTAGAGTGAACGAGATTGTTAACTCCATAAGGAAACCCATACTAACTGTTATTTTTGGTTTATACAGCATTCCCTTGGAATACAGCGTGTTTATTTTAGTTAAAGCGTATATCGTAATCAAAACATGTCAAAATAGTCTGTTGACATTCATATGAAAATTATTGATGTGCAGTAATTTCTCTTTAAATTTTAAACCACTATTCTATCATGATGTATCCAAAATACTGGAGATAAAAGTGATGTTTTAAACTAGTTTATAACCTTTTTACTATTGCGCCTTGATATTTATGTGCTATAAAAAATCCGTAAAAATGTGTGTATTTGGTCAATCTGGCTTTCGCTTTGAGTTATTGCGTTCTTTCTCTTTTAAAGATTATGTCGTCACGAAGTCATTTTTAAGTGAATTGGGCACATCTGCACTTATTTTCTACACAAAAATAATTTTTTTCTAAATTGTTGTATTTGATTACATAAAGATAAAGCCAATAATATGAGTTGTGCTAGTCTTCGTATCGGCCTTATAACATACCTGCACTATAGGGCCACAGTCAGAAACGCTGAATGGGTATTTGTGGCGACTGCGATTCAAACAGCTCGCAGCCGGCAGCACCAAGCTTTCTGTTCTACTCGCTAGATGGCTAAGCCTTCAAGTAGCTTTTACGCGAGCTTACTAAAAACATTTACTATAAAAGTTAGAAATATACCCTGCGTTACAATCAACGGAGATTAATACCCGACCCCTTTAACATGGGTATTCTCGTATTGGTGGGGTCACGTATTATTATTCCGCCAGAATTACGCTGCCAGGGATTTAATACCCGACCTTTCTAAACGAGAAACTCTTTGGTGGAGGGGTTGTGTCATAAATTTTGGCGAGCGTTACAAATTTTCTTTGTTAGCACCCAGCGCGCTCGCCCAGACACGCTATAAGAAGCAAAGCTTCAAAATTTTTTTTAATGCATCAGAAAGCAATCTAAAATAATGTCTTGTGATTGTTATGAAAATTTATAAGATTAAAAGTAATGGTTTTCAGAAGTAAGTGCTTGAAATCTTTGCCATATGACCATTGTATAAGTCTTATCCTCACAATTATATACATTCTAATGATACTGAGGGCAATTTCTGCACAGCGACTATACGCCAACACGCAGACGTTATACTGAAGACGTGTAGTAGCTGCTGACTTAGGCTCTGGTGCGGAAGGCATACCGGACCGATGCTGCTACTGTTCCGTGAACGTACAACAGCAGCGCTGGCTATGTGGCCTAGTGTCAAGTCCAGATTTGCACACGTATAATCGAAGCATCGACTGCATTAGCCTGGTACGCCTAGCACTGCCGTACAAATGGTATGACTAATGACATATCTGCGTTGGCGCTATGGCTCCGAATTTCTATAAGTACAGTATTTTAACATTGATTGATGAATAATTTATTATTGTTCGCTAATTTTAAGAAGACGTTTAGGCACATTAATCTCCTGCTTTTAATGTATTTTAGATTTAACGGCAGCAAGCGAAATTGTTACTTGCTTTGTTTCATTATCGGGGGCGATATCATTACAGTGTATTTTGATCAAACTTGCTGAAAAATCTTCCATGCACACAAAATATTATCTATCTAAATAAATCTTTTCATGTACTTCAATGATGAAGTACATAAAAGATCAGGTTATATATCTTAAATTGACTTTAAAAAAGTGGGTTTCTTATGATTTGTTGTAAATAAGATTATGAATGAATAGATTTAATACAAGTAGCAGTCAAATTTCACAGCAACGACATCTAAAAAAATATTCTTATAATATTATTTATCACACTAGTTTAATTTTTGTTAATTATATTACTTAATAGATCATATCTATTTAACCAAAGAAAACAATTTTTAATTTTAAAATTACAAGGATATCTTAAAATTGTAAGACTAAATTTATATAGATTGTAAGCAAGAAAAGTCAGAACCAATGAACTTATAAATTTAGGTCGAGGAAATTCCAAAATATTTTAACCTTATAAGGTAATGAATGATTGTCACGATGAAATAAAAAACCCTCGGGCTGCAGAAAGTAGTGGAATAAGCTGGATTAAAAGTCTCCTAAATGGAGACAAATGAGATACGTCTTGTAAAATTGATCTAAATTGGCAGGAAGAAGGTAGGTATCAAGAACGGATATTGAGTAAGCCACAAGGGTAGCTTAGTTGGTAGTGCTAGTAAGCGTACAGGAGGTATTGCGTTAGTAGATTAGGGTGACTGTAGAGTAATTTGTAAGTGACTAATAAGAGTTCCGCCAGGAAAGTTCCAAAGCAAAGAGCGGGGGGGGCGGAGCGGTTGTAATAGTGTGGCTGAACTATGGTTAGTACGAACGATAGTAAACATCTGAAGAACAGTAAAAAAAAATTTTTATCTGGGGTAAAAAAGTACCCTGAATACTATTCCTCACAATTTTTTTTCTAAAATGAATGACATAACCGGCTGGTGCACCTAGAAATTATTTTATGATGCTCGGGGCCTAAAAAAAGCTATGGCAGGACGTTTTGGTGCACAGTATCTAAGCAGAAACTCTTATCATAATAATGATGATAATCAAATAATGGTAGCACTAATATAGTAAACAATTCTAAAGAAAAATAGAACGATACAGCAAAAGTATTTATACGGAAAAAAACTTTTAGAAGCACATGATACATCGAATGATTACTGTACCGAAAATCTAAACAATGAGGAAAAAAATTTAACCTATCAACCTAAAAACGCAAGCTAACAAGATCATAAAGCTAGTCGACAAATTAAGCTATATGAAGAAGAAAAGAAAACACGTAAGAGAACAAATTATGTTAGACTTCTTTGTGTTTGCTTTGACAGCGATGCCATAAAGGCTACGAACGTATCAAAATGCAGATCACACCTAACGACACATATGCCGATAGTCGCCAAAAGAGCGAGATACAGTATAAAATTGAAAGAACTAATGCAGGCAGAACTTTGTGAAATATTTGATATGGACAAAGTCAAGCCCTCTACGTCCTATTATAGCCCCAACACATGAATTGTGCTAAAGTACGCCGAACTAGACAAAGAAGAACTTTGGAGAGAAATAACAGACTTAAGATTACTAAACAAAATTTTAGTTGGTTTGTGTTACCAACTACCATGTCAGAACAAGTTGTACAAAACTTAGCATCTTTATTCTTCTAATTCATAATTTACAAAGATGACGATCATCAATCAGCGATCCTTGGCTCCAAAGCAAACTACTAATATAGTCAATAGCCCCTAAGATACTACGTCTTCTTAAAATTTTTTATAAAAGTCATAAAGCTAGCACCAGCAGGACTGCAGGTCCAGGAAATTATGATTTAAATGAAAAAATTTATGATGTTTGAAAAAAACTTACAATAGCATAAAATATGACTTAAAAGACTCTATAAGCGGCTTGCTAAAGTAGAATTTTCAATCAAACTGGAGAATTGCCAACTCCCTAAAAAGGCGCAAGATATTACTGTACGTAAGCCTATATACATAGGACTATGCGTTCTAGACCTATCCAAGTCGCTAGTGTACCGTTTTCATTACGAGTACATGAGAAAATGTGTTAAAAATATATCAAAGCTTCCAAACACACAGTCACTGATAGCCGTATTTACGATATTTATGGCATATGTATATGATGATAAAAAGGAACAGCCATGATTCTAGACACGTTAAACTACTCTGAAGAAAATCTGTTTAGTATGGAGTAAAAAAAAAAGATGGTAGTTCTAATACTAAATTTTGAATTCGTGCTATTTGAAGACAGCAACCACCAAGTGTAAACAATGTCATAGTCAATAGCCAATCGTATTAGAAGCTTTACCTTATGGCCATCAAAACATTAAGATAGGATTTCGTTAACCCACAACATTATTAAGGAGGTAGATCACTTGTCTTAAATACGGATTTACTTTTGTTGCATACGATTAAATACGATCAAATATGATCAGAATAGATCAAAAACGATCAAATACGATCGAATACACTAAAAAACGATCAAATATGATTTAGATATGCTGCTTAGCTGTATAGGGGGTTGGCCAGGTTTAAAATGACTTCGTACGATCACGGGAAGATTCGTACATGTACAGAGCTATTGGAGAAAAACAGGTTCGGGCTGCTTATTCTAATTACGTAAGACTGATGTCGTCATGGGATATGTTAGCGGGGAGCAATGGGCTGTGGAAGAAGGATTGTAAAATTTAATAATTCTAAAATACCAAAGAAATTAAACCAATTTTTCTGAATTTTTAGGGAGGGGGCAAATGGATCTAGAAATTTGTGTGGAAGCTGCGAAGGAGCAAAATCCTAATTTTAATAGGTCACATTACTGTGAAAAGAATCGATTTTTTCTTTATTCTATAAAGGGTTTCGAAGAGACAGTGGATTATTGGTTTCGTTTTGGCTCTGTAATTTAAGATTGTGGTCTCATATATTATTAGTTGCGTCCATTAAAAAGAAAATTTGAGGGAGCATATCCTTGGATTGTCTTTCTAAATCTAATTGTGGCTGTAATCTTTTAGATTTACTGTAAATCTTGTTATATTTATATGGCTATTGTATGTATCTTTTTGCTCTTGAAATTATTCTATAACTTTTTTATAAAGTTCAATTCTGTTGTTTGTACATAACCGACGATTATAAATGAAAGTTTTTTATTTCAACCATATTCACTGCTTTTCTTTTACTTAGACTTAACAGTTTCTATGACCAGGAGGTATATTTTTGAGCAGTGATTCGTATTTTATTCCGCAGTTGTTTCTGTGCAATACCATTCATACATTTTCGGCCCTTGATCGTAGATCGATAATTATTTAAATATCGCTATGTATTTTTTTTTATTTTAATGCAATCAGCTTTAGATTTCACTAATGGTGACAATATTCTTATATTTACAGACATTTCTGTACATTTTCAGATATTAGGTTCCTAATGTATATTACAAAAAGGACGATCTTGTTTGCAAGGACTTATAGCCTACTAAGAAAAAGGCTACATGCATGTAAAACGAAATCATTTTTGAATCATAATCTTTATTGCGTGCAACATTTATTGAAACTCATTTACGTCATGCGAAAAAATTGTTACAATTAAAAGTACATCCTTTCATGCTTAATTGAGCTACAGCAGCTATACAATTTTTATAATAAAGTATCATATAGTGCTTTGTAGTATGATATTATCATAGACTTTTATAATCAGCCTATCTCAACTTGGTCAAGGTTTTTTTTTCCAGATTCAAGTGCACATTCTAGAATAAGAAATTTAAACTATTTTAAATGCAAGTGGTAAAACTTTTTCCCTACATTATATATTTTGATCAACCTCTAGTGAGATAAGTCTTCTTTTTATACATCCTGTGTTTTCCATGAATCTTTTTACACTTTTTATGGTCCTACAAGCACTTTTTGTTTACAATCTATGTACGGCGTGTGTAATGTCTTACAGTAAGGATGTTTCATCATTTTTATGCATATTCATTATCTTTAATGATTATTAAAGAGCAAGAATACGTAATTACTAAAAGATATTCTTACAAAAATGTCAAATATTTTGGTACTTTATATTGCCATTTTTAGGGATACATTTTGCAAATTACGGTCGCACAAAGAATGATTAAATAATACATGATTGAGTGATACAAATCTATCTTGATGAAAATAAGGGACATCGGTGGACCGATCAATTCGTGTAGTGTAAATATAAAAACCTAATTAGGTCGTAAATTTCAGCCAGTTTCTTCTTAGTCTTTAGTTACAACAGTAGCACGAGAATTTGTAAAATTAATTATCAAATAGCACAAAACATTTCTAAAACCTTTAATTTAACACTTTACAACGTTTCCACCAAGACCTTAGAAAATTTTTTAAAACGTCTTTAAAACCGTAGAATGTCCGCAACTGAGATTAGCAAGAGTTTTTGTGAAACGCTTCCGAAAAGTTCTTAGAATTTTTCTGAAACGAACCTGGAAATAATGCAAATCAAAGAGAATAATAAATCATTATTATTATTGTTGAAGCAAAATCTAAATTTGTAAAAAATAACAATAAAATAAAATTAAATACATAATTAAAACGAAATCGCCTGGCTGCGGACACAAACTAGATAAAAACAAGCATATTTTATCCACTTGGCCAGAGTCTAAGAAATTTCTTATATACAAAACGAGATTTTTATAAGGTACAAGTACCATTATTTTTGTTTCCCGTACTTATAACTGCATTCTTACAAACATAAATCATTGATGTTTTTTTAATTCGACAATGTACTAACTCAAAATTACATATGAAATATCAAATAAATGCAAACTCCCGAAGAAAGTAGAACATCGCATTAAAACCTAAAAAAAAAAAATAATATTAGAAACAGATTATGTTTTCAAATAAAATTTAGTAAATATACAAATTTGTATTTTCATGATTCAGTTGAAAGTATGGAAAATAAAAATACTTGTTTTTATATCTTATAGTGATTTAATCTATAATCATGGTATATCGTCCACTCTTGTCAAGTGGATAAGATACACGCCCCTTATCCTACTAGACCCAGCTTAAATTATAGGTTTAGCCGCTTTTTTTGAATTTCATTTTCATTGCTGTCATTATAGTTGAATTTTGGTATTGCCTAAAATATAAAAATAATGTATTTTCTCGTAAATTTGCAATAAATTCAATAACGTTTCAGAAACCTTTCGAAAACGTCTCAAAAATGTATCGTATAACGTATGCTGAGTTCGGCTACGGATATTTAACGGTTTTAAAGGCCTTTAAGAAATGTCTCCAAGCAAAAAATGTTTGTAAGTTTCTAATTAATCAAACGTTTTCGAATCATTCTAAAAACGTACGGTTTAGTGTGATTTGTATGATACAGATAAATTCTCGTTGTTCTGTTCAAACCAAAAAAAATTTATACAATAACATATTGGAATTGTTGACTTTATGTTTCCATCTTTAGATAGGAGTAATTTTGTAGGCCTAAATGAATGCTATCCATGCATTATTTAATCATTCATTGTACAACTGTAATTATAAAATGGTATTCCTTATAATGATAACTTGAAGTTGCTGAAATATTAAAAAAAATTCTTAAAATATTTTGTTAATGCATGGATAGCCCTGTTCTTTGAAAAAGTTTCTATTGTATCATGGCAGAAATACGCTGTAATAAATGTCATTGATTTGTTGAAAATGTTTAACTAGTTCTGCAATAGAAATACTGTTTTAGTAATGCACATAGCAAAGACATATCGACTTACAAACCTAACGACATTTTTTAAAATGGTAATATTTTATCGACTTACTAGTTTATTAGCGTGGGCAAAATTGTTTTTTTCATTAGAAAACCGACACAAACTGTTATTTTTGGTTTATATGGCTTTTCCCTTGACATTTAGGGCGTCCATTTCAGTCAACAAGTATATCGTAATTAACACATGTCGAAATAGTATGTGCCCTTTTATATAAATATTATAGACATGCTGTAATATTTTTTGAAATTTTTAATTAGCATTTTATCATGATGTATCTAAAATACTAGAAATAAAAGTGATGGTTTTAAGGGGATTATAACCTTTTTATGAGTGTACCTTGATATTTATGTGTGCTATAGAAAATCCGTAAAAATTTGTATATTTGGTCCATCTGGCTTTCGCTTTGAGCTATAGCATTCTTTCTCTTTTTAAGGTTATGTCGTCAAGAAGTCATTTTAAAATAAAATGGGCACATCTGCATTTATTTTCTGCACAATCAGAATTTTTTGCAAAATTGTTTTATTTGATTCCATAAAGATAAAGCCTATAATCTTAGTAGTGCTAGTCATTGTACAGGCCGCATAACATATCTGCACTATAGGGCCACAGCCAGCAACGCTGAATCAGTATTTCTGGCGACTGCGATTCAAACAGCTCGCAGCCCGCAGCACCAAGCTTTCTGTTCTATTAGCTAGATGGCTAAGCCTCCCAGTAGCTTTAACGCGAGCTTACTAAAAACATCTACTATAAAAGTTCGAAATATACCCGGCGTTACATTCAACGGATATTAATACCCGACCCCTCTAACATGGGTATTCTCGTATTGGTGGGGTCACGTATTGAAATCCTGCCAGAGTCACGCTGCCTGGAATTTAATACCCGACCTTTCTAAACGAGAGACCCTACAGTGCAGGAATCGTGTATTAAATTCTGGCCAGCGTTACAATTTTTTTTTGTTAACACCCAGCGCCAACGTCCAGGCACGCTATAAGAAGTAAAGCTTTAAAATTTTTTCTAATTTATCAGAAAGCAATCTAAAATAATGTCTTGTAATTGTTATAAAAATTTATATGATTGAAAGTAATTATTTTCAGAAGTAAGTGCTTGAAATCTTTGCTATATGACCATTGTATAAGTCTTATTCTCACAATAATATACATTCTAATGATACGGAGGGTATTTCTAGCACAGCCACTATACGCCAACGAGCAGACGCTATGCTAAAGAGGTGTAGTAGCTGCTGACTAAGGCTCTGGTGCGGATGGTATATCGGACCGACGCAGCTACTGTTCCGTGAGCGTACAACAGCAGCGCTGGCTATGCGGCTTAGTTCTTATCTAGTCTACGTGCATACACGTAGAACCGTAGCAGCGACTGCACCAGCCTGGTAAGCCCTGCACTGCCATACGAACTGTATGACTGATGACCTATCGGCGTTGGCGCTGCGGCTTCAAATTTCTTTGAGTACAGTATTTTAAAATTGATTGATAATTTATAATCATTTTTTTATTCAGAAAAGACGTATAGCCACATAAGAGCGAAAGAGAACTGGTGAAAGACACTGATGTTTTTACGCATCTTGCCGCTTTAGAGACCGTAAACCTAACTACTTGACGTACGACAAATATTTACTAGAAATCGGTCATACTGACGATCATTCTAGGACTTCCCTGTACGATCGCAAATGACTAGTAATGAGATATTATGAGCCACTAAAAAATCTACATGAATCCTTATTACTATCATTCGCTTTACGAAATTAAAAGTAGATTGAGAAGGTAGGAATGAAATGTAGTATGTCAGCATAGAACTACAAACAAAGCTTAAGACAGACTATCGCTAAAACTAATTTCTAAAATAAAAGTGGGAAAGCCTGATATACTGCACCAAACAATATACGAATTGTCAAAGAAGCAGAGACTGAGAATAGCTTAATGACATAAATGCACCACTAGCACTAATAAATCAACTTTGTACTAGAAGAGTGAAAGAAATTGAAATAAAGAATCCATAAAAATTACATTCTAACAAAAATGAAGAATTACAAAAGTCTGGCGTGCTAAAGCTCAAAATATTTGCTCACTTCGTAATTCTTTATAACGTTTAAGTAAATTCTATTACCTAAAATGAATTGGCGGTCTTAAAAAGTAGTAAAATTCGAATCAACTGAAGGCCAAGTTGTATCTTTTTTGGTGCCCTTCTTATTATGCTCGATGTATTTAACAGAAAACTATTTGAACATAAGCAGAGTCAAACTAGGGAAATTTAATTCAACCTTAACAAAATATCACTTAAAATACTAAGTACTGTATCATGCAGTAACGTTGTATTTTTATACGTTGATGTTAGGAAAAATAGAAATGAATACATTCTATATTCTTTGATAATCTCAAAGTATAAATATGTTGCATGCATCATCTGCCAAAAGACTCTCGCTAGTCTTGGAGAAGACGTTTGGGCTAAACGCAACAAAGACAACTTTTCTGCCATTTTAACTTTAATTCTTCTAGTTTGGTTTTGCTCATGCTCGATTAGGTTGCTGTACAGTACGACGAGTATAATAAAAATGGTATGCTGCACCAAGAAAGTCACTTGACCTTTAATTAATTTTTATTTCACTACTCTTTAAGACGGCCAATTTACTTTAGGTAATAGAATTACTTTTGGATTAAAAAGAATTACGAAGTGAGCAGATATATTGAATTTCAGCACGCCAAACTTACCTAATTCTTTATTTTTATTGGTATGTAATTTTTATAAGGATTTTACGACTTTGTAGCAGAGCATGCAAATAAGGATACCAAAGACTTATTATTTGGGGTATAAAAATAATTAAATTAAATAAAGTACTGCCAGTAGAGCATATTGTGATTTTGTGCACATGTATAACAATTTTTTACAGACATGCAACTATTTTTTTGTAATCTGTAATCTCTATTACATATATTTATAGCCAAATTATCCAAAGTCGAACTTATTTGAATATCGACTTAGATACAAGTTTTAGTCTATCTATGTTTCTGTTTTAGATATTTTGTGTATTTTTAATACTTTTGAGGTTACATTTTCTAAAAAAATGAAAAATAATTTTCGCACATTTGTAGTGATCTTATAAATATGCTGTAGTTCTTATTAGAATTTTTTATCTTAATCCTATAAAGATTAATCCGAAACACTGAAAATTTAGGGTATCATTTTATTTAACTCAAAATCTCCCTCTATGTGCGCAGCGATGTTTTTATGCATTTAGAACACCCATAAGACTCGTTATTTTCGGACTATTTGGCTTCTTTTCAAGATATAGCGTATCTTCAATACTTGGAGGTTATGCGTGAGCATGACCATGGAAAATGGACTCTGCAAGCACGAGAAGGTGTTGTTGTTAGACCAATTATTTATCATGTACCCGACGAAACCTTAACAGTATACGTTTTTTAGTGAACAATAGTATCAGGCATATGGTTGTTACAGAAATTACATCAACAATGTTTTTCTAACATACACTTGGACAAAAAAAATATTGTGAGGCACCTGATTCGTCTATCTGCTGACTTTTTGCTTAATAAAAAGAATTCTGATCAGGCAGCCCACTTGAAATTTCTAATTATGACGCAGTAAAAGTCTTTGTACCACTGTCCGGCTTCTAGAGCTTACGAAGAATTCTACAAATTCGGTTGTAGGTGCTAAAACGTGCCAATTACAGGCTTTAAATTTAATGAAATGTGCACTATCTACTCCTCCAATACCTTTTTTCATTGGTTGATCAGCGGCTCTCTTTATTACTTTGATAATTAATAAGCCCAATAATACACTTATGCAGGCGTCAGTAAAATTTTTTTTTTCTATATTTAATGGTAAGGTAATGATATTATAGTTATAAACTATCTGATGTGTGCTTAAGTAAATTCCTTCTGAATTTTGTTGTAGATTCTGAACACACTTTTGGCTAATCGTTGCAGACGAGTTAGTTTATCCGTTAAAAAAATCTCCCTTGCACTTTTTCAAAGGGACAATTGGGAAAAAATAGCAAAAATAGTTGAGTATATTTTAATAAAGTAAATTTTCACGGAATATATGTCAAAACAGGTCAACAAGGGCCGTAAAACACTTTTTTTGCAATTTCGATGTGAATAAATTTTTTTAGCCACAAACAAAAAATTATGGAAAATAGCGCTTAAACATACAAAAAGAATGAGTTTCTATCAGGCCAAATCGGTCCAAAACGATTCCAAAAAAAAAACAAAACCGCCGAAAATGGCCAATATTGAGCATATAATTACAGGACTTTGAATAATCCTAAAACTTTTTTTGGGCTAAAATTGTAGATGTTCTTTAAATCAAGCTTCGATAAAAATTTCGTTAAAACATGTTTTTAAATATTGCCACAATTTGCAAAAGTGTAAAAAAAGATGTTTTGCGAAAATCATAAAAAATTCGCCGAAAATTGTCCAAATTTAATTTTCCAAATTCACATTCATTCTTAAAATGTTTTAATATCAATCCACTATCGTAGTTAGTAGGTTAGCATCCTAAAATCGCGCTTGAAAATCAAGTGTTTTATATTAAATCACTCATAATGTCAGATGATAATTTTTTTTGTAAGAAAACTAATAAAAAGAAGAGGTAAAGATCTAACGTTCTGGTTTACAAAAGTTATAAACAAATTTGAGCAGCTTATCTTGCAGAAGACTTAGCAGTTCATGATTTATCACTTACATACTCTCCATAGATTATAAGGTACTTTTAAAATTCTTTGTAAAGAGAAGTCCTCTATCTTACTGTAATATTATAGAGTTTGAAATGGTTAGCAAGGATTTAAAATGACTGATTTTACCTACAGCTCCCCATTCCAATGGTTGTATTCGTCCAGTTAAATAATTATATCTACGTTTCTTACTATGAGACAATGATTTTACTTTATGTCTTCTTATGCAAAAGCTTTATTTGATATGCTTCTTAAATATCTCTTATTTTGGTCATGTTTATCAAAAGTATAATATATAGATACATTTTTCATTTGGCTTTGTTCCTAGTCTTATCGTAAGAGTGGCGGTAATATTTATTCCGTACACTTTCTGAGTATATTATCATTGCCACTTCCTGCATAAAATTTGCTTTAATACCGTTAGTTTTACTATTTCATCTGCAGTCTCATATTAGCAAGAATTCTTTGTCGTTAAACACCAATTTACTATAAAAAGATTTGTTTTAAAATACTAATCAGCACCGTCACTAAGAAAATTTTTTAGGCATAAAAACTTTTTAGTTAATAAGATAGCTTTGTTAGTATATTGAAAAAGTCTGCAGAATTATGAAACGTACTTTCCTACAAAAAAAAAGGATTCGCATGTCTTAATTTGGAATTATTTTGGAAATACTTCTGGAAAAACAATATGAATCGTATTTTTAAAATGAAATGCTTAAGGTGCATCAGAAATTAATAATGAGTAGTTTTCGAAAAAAATTGAGAACTACGAAAATCTTTACATTGCAAAATTTGTTTTGTCATTAAATAACATAGAGTAATTTTCAGCATTTAATGCAAAACATCTCAAAATAATTAACCCTACATATATCTTCCACAATTATTTATCTACATATAGTGTCGTGCTATTTAGAATTGTCCCATCTGTTGACATCTAGATACTTATTAGTATAATTTCGATTTATTTCTTTTTATGGCTAAAGTAACATGTTTTAATATATATTAGTCGATGATTAGTAAAAAAAAGATCCTTTTTATGGCAGATATCGACAGCCCTAATTTTTACATCCAAAATACCGATGAAGCAAATGGATATGTTACGTAGGTTTTTGGTCGGTTAGGTGATCGCGAAAGAAGTGCTCAGTAAGGACTATTAACATCCTTTTATTATTCTTCATGACCGAGGGAAGAGCCAAGGGTAGCTCGGTAATTAGGAGGCACGTCTGCCAGTCTCGAGAGTCCTGAATCTTCTCCTTCTCCTCTACTCTCTGACCCGACTCAAGAGTTCCGCTTCTTCTCTCTCTTGGTCATACGTCCCTATCTGAGGTGGTGGAGCACGTACGTATTGGTATGCTATGTATACCGTACGCCACACGTCCGGGGCCGCGACGACGCACAGTATTACAAACTGCCGAAATTTTTTCGAAATGAAATATCTCCCGAACCAGTAGTCCGATTGACAAGTTTTTTTTTTTTTTAAACAGCTTATTTCATGTAGATTAAAGAAAAACTATAGACACCTGACAGAAATCGCGTCCTAACCTCAAAATCAGAGGTTACCCTCTAATTACTTCATCTCTAGCTTTGCTAATAGCACGATCATTATCTGCAGCACAGAATTCGATATGAAGTTCGTGGTAATGGTTGGGATTATTATTTACAAAAAGTTGTAATTCTGATGATAAAATTGAAAAATGGCAGATCCAAGATGGCCACCAAGAATGACCAAAATTCCACAAGTTCCCTATTGAAATGTTGTTTTTGGATAATTTTTTACATTTTGATGACAAATGAAAAGTCTACATTTAAATATTTTCATAAATTAAGATTGGAAATTGCGTTTCAACCATAAAATAAGAGGTAATCCTCGAATAACTTCATAAGCTATTTTCGATTATACACGAACATATTTGATATTTGATATTTAACTCGTGATCAACACGTAAAAAATTATCTAAAAACAATATTCAAATAGAGAAATTGTGGAATTTCGATAATTTTTGGCATCCATCTTGGATCTGCCATTTTGAAATTATATCATTAGAGTTACAACTATTTGTAAATAATAATCCTAACTATAACCTCCAATTCTATATCAATATCTGTGCTGCAGATAATTATCGTACTATTAGCAAAGCAAGAGATGAAGTAATTCTAGGGTAAGCTCTAATTTTAAGGTTAGAACGCAATTTCCATACTTAAGTAATGAAAATATCTAAATGTAGACTTTTCATTCGTGATCAAAATGTAAAAAATTATCTAAAAACAACATTTCAATAGGGAAATAGTGGAATTTCGGTGATTCTTGGTGGCCATCTTGGATCTGCCATTTTTTAATTTTTTATTTAAAATTAGAACTATTCGTAAATAATAACCCTAACCATTACCACCAATTATATCTCGATGCATGCTGTGTTGCAGATAATTATCGTACTATTAGCACAGCGAGAGATGAAGTAATTCGAGGGTAACCTTTAATTTTAAGGTTGGAACGCATATCCATACTCAAGTAATGAAAATATTTAAATGTAGACTTATATTTAGTTATTAAAATGTAAAAAACTATCCAAAAATAACATTTCAATAGGGAAATTGTGGAATTTCGGTGATTCTTGCCGGCCATCTTGGATCAGCCATTTTAAAATTATATCATTAGAGTTATAACTATTTATTAATAATAATTCTAATCATTACCACCAATTTTACATTGAATTCTGTGCTGCAGATAATGATTGTGCTATTAGCAAAGCGAGAGATGAAGTAATTCGAGGGTAACCTCTAATTTTATGATTGAAACGCAATTTTTATACTCAAGTAATGAGAACATTTAAATGAAGACTTTTCATCAGTGATTAAAATGTAGAAAATTATCTAAAAACAACATTTTAATAGGGAAATTGTGGAATTTCGGTGATTCTTGCCGGACATCTTGGATCAACCATTTCAAAATTATATCATTAGAGTTTTAACTATTTATTAATAATAATTCTAATTATTACCCCCAATTTTGTATTGAATTCTGTGCTGCAGATAATGACCGTGCTATTAGCAAAGCGAAAGATGAAATACTTCGAGGTTAACCTCTTATTTTGAGGTGAGGACGCAATTTTCGTCAGGTCTCTATAGTTTTTCTTTAATCTACATGAAATAAGCTTTCTTCGAAAGAAAAAAAACATGTCAACTGGACTAGTCGTTCGGGAGATATTTTATTTCGAAAACATTTTGGCGATTTGTAACACTGTGCGATGTCGTCCTCGACGGCGATTTGCCTATATGTTGAAGGTAAGTGTTTAAGTAATGTTTGTGTGCTGTTGTTTATGCTGTACGCCTTTCTCTTTAAGGAGATAAGAGGTAGTCTTTTTTTACTGATTCTCGTTCCTTCTAAGGACTAGTTGTGCTGTGTTTTTAGTGTATACATTTTTTCTTGTTCGTGTATGCGCTCATCCCCCTTTTATAACATTCGTGCAAAATTGCAAAATTATATTATGTACAAAGGTTACATTATAATTTTTACACATGGTTTTCTATGCTTTACATATTTTTTTTTGTAACATTTTCTAATATTATGGGTTTAAAATCATATTCGTAAAGTTACTTGTGCATAATGGGTATTTTATATGCAAATTTATGGTATAGTTCATTAGACGTCTTTTCTTATATTTATACGCTTAATCTTAAGTAAAAAACGATTACAATTTGTTAAGTAGTATATATATATATATAAAAATTGTTAAAAGTTAGTAAACATTAAAGAATTAAATTTCTTAAGGATTGTTTAGCTGTATATCTGCTCTTTTTCAAATAATGTATGTATCAAAATATACATGGTAAGGGTATGCAATAAATTATGCAAGGTATACATATTAAAATTGTTGTCAAGGATGTCGATGGCTCAGGTGTTACTGCGTTCAATGAACAGTCTAAGGTTTTTTTTTGTTAGTGTTTTCAAGCAATTATAGGTTTTAATGTTAGTGTGTTAGTTATTCTATTATTATTTTTGGTAATATTATTATCATTAGTCTTATTGTTATTCTAGCCGAGGATGTCGTTGTAAGGCTTTAAAGCTTTTTTTTCATTGTTGGCTTTTGTTTGACGGCCATACGCTTCTGAGTTTGATTGTCGGCCTGTTGTACAGGTGTTACATGTCCCTGAATTTGGATTACGATAGGTTCTCTCCTGGCTCCTTCTTGTTGTATTATTACCGGTCGTAGTGCTAAGATGTTATCTGGTGCCTCCTTGCTGGTCCTAGAGTGTCTTGTACCTGTAATTATTCTATAACAGATTAGTAGTGGAGCCCCCCCTTGGAAGAGGCACTTCCATATTTGCTAGTGAGGAGAAAGAGAAGGCGCGTAAAGTAGCTACAGTATTT
>JAPYYV010002021.1:0-22227 GCA_030522625.1 Copidosoma aretas
AGTTATAATAGCAAGGATTTGTAATTAAAACGCGGCACTAGAAAATATTATGCAATAATATTTCACGCACTATAGAAAATGTTCATTCTAAACTGAACACACATCATACTATAATTCATACTGATTCGTTGACATATCAAGATTAAAATCACCGTAGGGATAATATTTCTAGTTGAGATAGAGTTTTACATTTCTTATATTACAATGATCAAGCATGTTAACGCTAATGCTTTTCTGATTCTTGCGGTTTATCAGAAAAAAATACAAGTACGTAATGTGGCTTTTTTAACTGACTAGACTTCTTGGCAGTCCATATATGTTTCGATGTTGTGGGTAAGAGTGGATATTTATAGAGCTCCCAAGTTCGGAAACTTATAGATACAAGCTTATCTTTTTGTAAATAATTAATAAGGTGAATTTTATGCAAATCTGACATTACCACGTAGGGCATAAGCCATATAGGTTTCAATATTACAATCTGAAATTTTTCCCAGCTTTCCGATGCATTAGCATCTCCAGCAGGTACTATCCGCCAGAGCTTTTTATTTTTAATCCTAGATTTCTTAGAAAATGGATGTTTTGATGCGTTCGCTTTTGACGTTTTAGCTGTATGCTCCGATGTGTTGACGGTTCGGAAGATCCTTTTCGACTGAGCACTGGACTACATGTCAAACTGCTTAAAAACTTTTTGTGATTGTATACGATCCTTATTACAGCGTGGGTTTTATGTGTAACTTAACCTTTATGACCTTACCACAAAATTGAGCTAAGTTGCTGTCCTGGTCGACTATGCTTAGTTGTATGTGGTCATTAATGCGTCCAACGATTGGTCAGTATATTATTTGTGAAGGAACTTCTATGATTTTGTATCCTGGTGGTACAGCTGGGAAAAATTTGTGAATTGTTTAAACCTTTTGTTGTTTATCTAGGCTCCAGTAGTGATGTTGCACCCGACTCGTAATGCGTTTACTTTCAGGGTGGTTACAGATAAGTCTGAGTTATGGGTACAGTTAGCTTCTAAAACTCGTTCACTGAAATCTAAAAGTCGTGCGATAGAATCTTTCGGTCTGAAATTAATCGTGTGGCTGCACGTAATTATGTTGCGAAGTGTATTATTGTTCGGTCTTATTTCAATACTTACATCATAAGGTTGTAATATATCAACCAAAAATAATTCAATATCTCGAATCTCATAGCTACCTGTTAGAAATGTAACCACTCGATCATCCCAATAAAATTTATTATTGTTTTTATCAATATTTGAGAATAAATTGAACGTCAGGAGCTCTATCAAATTAAAAACGTAGTTATCATTTACTCATAATTCAATCGGCGGAAAATACTGCGCTTCCAATATGAAAAAAGTACCAGAGAGGATTAGCGTCAATTTTTCTTCCATGGCTGCTGAAGAGCGAATGACTGATTTCTGACTATGACAGCAGCTTATATACTTTTTTGCAACCTTCTAAACAAGAATCGTGAACACAAATGGCCGCAATTTTAAGAATTAAAATCTTGATATTTTTGATGATTATACTTAGCCTTATCAACTCCTAAGTACAACATTAAATTAATTGGTGGCTGCAGATCACCAAAGTTGTCAAAGTAAGTGACATCATTACCACATTTTCTATATGCTACCTGATGAGTTTCAGGTCAATTCTTATCATCAAGATTTACTATTGCGGTTTCGCGATATTGCAGCACATTTGCAGGTAAGTCGTTTAGCATAAATACTCCACAAAAATAAGTAATACTAAATTTTGTAGCATACTTGAGTAAATCATCCTTACTCAAAGTTCTATCAGCTATTTTTACTTTACTGATCTTTTTTTTTTTAAAACCTTTTTCAGCAAATGGCTTTAAGTAGACTCCCAATCCAGTTCTATGTGGCTTGAGATGGAGACCTTTTCCAAGAGCAATAGCTTCCATAGTTTTATTATGTCTCTTACTCTCTTACAGTTGCTGTTAAGCTGTCTTAGTTGCAATAATACTTTTCAATATGCCTCCTACTTCATTTGCTATTGCATCAGTTGCACTTAAGCTAGAAAACAAGGGTATCAGAGGTAGTGTCTTTCCAATTCTAGCAGGAAAAGGTAAGATACACGGTATTTTGACCATTTTCTTTCCACCTACTTTTTTTACTACACTACGAGCACCTTTTAAAACAGAACCAATTACTACCGTGCATCTTTACTCTTAGTACTCATTTTTTGTGAGGCAGCTTTCATAACTGTTATAAGAATAGTGCATGGTTCTATTTTCTCTTCAAACCTTCCTCTTAAATCTCAAACTTATACATAATTTACTTTTGAACTTTATAGCGCCTGTTATCGCTAGAGCAGCCGACTTCTCACCAATACTCGAATCTCCGGCTTTGACTCTTTGCCAAGCTCTTCTAGCTAAAACTTTATCAGCTGAGTTTCTAGCCTCAACGTTTTCTTGATTCTAGAAATAGGCTATATCGTGCTCCTTGCACGCCGCGTCCAATGGATTCATCCCCGGATTACTGGCAAGACGTTTTTTAAGTTTAGTGCCTGGGCCGCAGAACTGGCAGCCTGGTAAGTGAAGTTCTATCGGTAAATTATTGAAAATTCTATTTAGAAGACCACGTCCTCTCTTACGATATATGATGATCACTCTTCGGTGGTTGGATTATGACTAAGCACTAGAGACTGGTTTCATTGTATTTATAGTCTGTGAGTCAGTTGCAAGCCCCCGAACAATGCGCATCCGCAGACATGAGAGTATAAAAGCACTGTATTTGTTATATATACGTCAGTCGTAATCGAGCCGTCGTACAGTGCAGACACGAAGTTCAAAGAGCAATCCGTGAAATTGCAAGTTCCAAACTTTGATGCTGTTGCAAAACAGGATAAACGCTCTAATTGACATGGTGAATCACTGCCTGACAGTATTTGTGCTGCTATCTGTGGTCCGTCTAATTGCGGTAAGACGAACAGTTTATTAGCGCTAATTATACATCCTAATGGGTTAAGGTTAAGAAACATCTATCTATATTCAAAGTCACTTAACCAACCAAAATATAAGTTTTCGAAAGAGCTATTAGAGTCTATAGATGGCGTGCAGTACCTTCCTTTCAGTGAACATGAAGCAGTAGTATCTCCAGACGATGCTTTAAAAAAGCCTGTTATTATATTCAATAACATAGCATGTGAAAACCAGGATAATGTGTGAGCTATCTACTGCATAGGACGAAATAAAAATGTGGGCTGCTTCTATTTCTGTCAGCCATACGCAAAAGTACCAAAACACCTCGTAAGAGATAATATTAGTCTATTAGCTCTATTTCGACAAGATGCGCTTAATTCGGAACATGTGTACGATGATCATGTTAACTTCGATGTTTCCTATAGTCAGTTTAAAGATCTATGCTCTTACTGTTGGAATGATGGTAAATATTAATTCGTTGTTATCGTCAAAGACAGACAGATAAACAGCGATCGATATCGCAAAGGTTTCGACAACTTTGTTATAAATATAGGAGTGCATAGCGCAAAATAATCAATCTACTCCGAGACGTTGAAGTGTCAACATGTACGAGTAAGAAAAAGACGTATCTCACCAACTGGTGTAGGCAATTGAAGCTGTGAAAAGAAGGATAGATTATTAAAATTTGGAAAAGATAAGGGTGAAAAAGAACTGAGTCAAACTTTTCAACCAATCACAGATCCTCTCAAGGAAATAATGACTGAATCAAAGAAAGTAAAAAATAAAATATACCATTCTGTGACTCAAAATTATTTTAATAAACCATATACGAAACAGCCCATTAATCGAACGAAAAAAGAAAAGTACAGCGATAATGTCGCAATGTTTAAGTCTGCTGCCGGTCAAAGTGATAATAATAATGATAATGATAAAATAAATATTACTATTCGAGTTTAAACCAATAATAGAAATAAGAAACGTCCAACAACGTATATATACAAATAGTTGATGAAAATCAGAATCAATTATTGAATGTAGGGTACGGACTTCGAAATAAAGATAGAATCTATAAGTTTGAAAAATTACCCAACAAACTTTAACAGCAATGACATCAGAATTAACGAGTTAAAATATCTATAAGTGTTGGATTGATGGAGCTACTTGTGAAAAAACATCCTGACACAACTCGCATAACTCAAAATGATGTGACTAACTCTTGCCAACCTAAAGTGCGCATCGAAAAGGATTTAGCGAAACGAAACTGTTCGACCGTAGAATAGTAGTAAATTGGATAAAATTACACCTCGCATGTTTAATCTTATTGCCAGCCAAAAGGAAGGATTATTGCTGCCTCACTACAAAATTGCTAGAGCAAAGCAGCAAGTGGATGATACACATTGGGACAATCCTAATGAGCTAGTTGATCGACTTTAATTACTTGTAGCCAAAATATCAGCAGGGAATCTGAGTTATGATAATTAGATAATATCGATCATCGAAGAATTGCGGGAAGGAGGGTATATATATTGAAGTACATACCAATTTAAGTCAGTATCGAAATAAGCATCAACGTGTTTGGACGTAAGCTGGGCAAGACCGAAGGCAGCAGAGATCCTTCTGCTTTTGGATACAAAATCACTAATAATGGACAGTATGATCTAGATAACAGGAGACGATGCAATGTTGCAGCAGCAATCAACCCAAATGATTCCATGAATCTTAGCATTTTTCAGAAGGAGAAAAAAGTTTTATTGGATGTACAAGATAATCTAAGGGTAATGTTACATAGTTTAAATGACTTATTTACACAGGAAATAATGAAATTGAAGCAGAAAATATTTACTGTAAAAGAGGCCTTGGCTTAGATTTTCATCGTCACTTCAGAAGATTAATTATCAGAGCAGAAAAGGTCATTCTTAGCAAGATACAAAGGCAATGAAATCTATACTTAGTCGAGGTCGAGTAGCAACAAATTGGCTTTACAGATAGAGGTAAAGAGTTTTACAACAAGAGTTTTCAAGATCTAATGAAAAAGTATGAAATTAATCTGTACTCAACATGCAGTAACCTCAAAGCCTGAATAGGTGAGAGATTTAATCGCACATTGAAAAATAAAATGTGGGCTGAATTCAGTTTAAATGACAACGATTAATGGCTTGATTTACTGCCAGATGTAATTACAGCCTATAATAACCGAAATCATCTTACAACAGGCATGCAACCAAAAGATATTACATAGACGGAGGACTCTGAAAGTTTAAAACGCTATTAACGTCAAGATAAGTCTGAATAGAAAAAGCCAAAATTTAAAATTATTGATAAAGTACGTACAAGCAAAGTAAAAAATATTTTCTAAAAGGGCTATACACCGAATCAGTCAACAAAGATTTTTACAAAAGCTAAAGTATTAAAAAGAAATCCAACTACTTACCAACCGAAAGATTATGAAGATCAGCTTGGATCTAGAGGCTTTAACGAACAAGAACTTTTAAAGGCAAAATATTCAGATATCTATCTTTTTGAGAAAGTTCTTGAAAAACGTAGTGATAAAATTTTTGTTGAGTGATTGGGGTTCGATAACTAACATAATAGTTGGGATCAGAAATCGTACATTTAATCAATAAAATAATAAAACAAGATAGAGACTGTAGAGGGGGGGCTCTAACCCCCCCCACCTTGGGGGTACAACCTATCTTCCATTCATTTTCCCTCCATGAACTTTCTCTTTCTTTTTATTCCCTTTACTTATTGATACAAACAAATTTATTGATCAAAAAACTTATATTATAAAGATGGGCTTACAAACTATCGAATTCAAATTTATCATCTTCATGGTAAACTATGAACAATGACAAATTCTGAAATTTTTCTTGCAACTCGCTATATAAATCATAATTTTTTTCGAGGGCTTTTGAAACACGATCTGGAACGAAGGCTTGGAATTCATCGTTGATGATGATGGCAATCTTGCAACCAAAGCGGGTGTTAACCTTCTTGAGCTGAGTCATCATCTATTGCCGCTCTTTCTCCAACCCCGATAACTTGCTTGTTGGAAGGTAGTTGTTGTTGGCGATGTGGTTTACTGTAGCAAAGTCCATTTTTTAAAACAGAAAGAAATAATGTATTAGCTTACGTCTATAGCTTACAGTACATTGATGTAAAAGTAGTGACACACCTCGAACTAAGGGGCTATGCACATACCACGTAGCCTCACTTTGACCCTTTTTCAACCCCTCCGACCCCCATGTGGCTCACCGTAGCATTATGTTAGACCCCCCCCCAATGGCACATAGTTTTCACCTCTAAATTTTTCGGTGAAAACAGCTTTGGAACGTCTCTTAATTTTGAAGGCGCATCACATATGCGATTGTTTATGCTAATAAAAACCAGTTAATATTTCTTCTATTTGGTCAAAATCATATTTTAATCGTTGGATTTTCATATAAAAAGTAATGTGTACTCTAGAACAATATAAAACAAGCAATAAATTTATGCAAAAAGCTAAGCTTTTGCATGGAAGGCACGACTGCTGTCGATTTTTTAGCCAGTTTAAATCGATTTTAGTAATTTGAAGCACTATAACAATACTTCAAAGAAAATCTTTGAATACAAAAAAAGTGTATTTTTTTATTTTTACATCTTTTGTATTTACAATTTTGACCTCAACTGTCGAAAAAAAAATTAGGTATCACAGAACGAATTTTTGGACAATTTAAAACGATTCTCATTGTTTAAAGCATCAGGATGAGATTGGAGAGTAAAACGTACACTCTAAACCAAAAGACTAAATTCTGGCGCTAGAAAGTATAAATCCAGCCATTTTTTACTTTTAAAAGACAAAATTGTAGGATTTATACTTTTGAAAGATGATTTAACATGATTTCATATTTTCAAAAGACTAAATTTCTCATTTAATACTTTTCAAAAGACTAAATTTCTCATTTTGTACTTTTCAAGAGACTAAATTTATCATTTTATACTTTACAAAAGACGAAAATTAAAATTTCGTCTTTTAAAAAGACTAAATTGTAGGATTTATACTTTAGAAAGATGAAAAAACATGATTTCATCTTTTCAAAAGAATAAATTTCTCATATTATACTTTACAAAAGACGAAAATTAAAATTTTGCCTTTTAAAAAGATTAAATTGTAGGATTTATACTTTAGAAAGATGAAATAACATGATTTGATCTTTTCAAAAGAATAAATTTACAAGTTTAGTCTTTAGAAAAGTATAAAATGTATGATTCGTTCTTTTAAAAGTATAGAATTGTAACTGTATTATTTTAGAAAGTATAAATATCGAGTTTTATCCTTTAGAGCCTTAAAAATTTAATCTTTCTAGCGCCAGAATTTAGTCTTTTGGTTTAGAGGGTATACTTTAGAAACGTTATATTTTTAATGATCTACAACTTTTGCACTAAACACTTCGTTGTAAAATGTCAATTTCTTCTTGTTATGTGTGAGAAAAGGTTTTTGAAGTTATTTTCAGTTATTTTTGCGACCTAGATCATTTAATTGACTTCCTAGAGTAAAGTGTACTGCATAAAAAAGTTGTGTTTCATTGAGATCTACATCTTTTTTTTCAGAACACCCTAGCTTAAAATGTTAATTTGCAAAGATACAACGAAAAAAGAGATTTTGTTCCCTCGAAGCTCTATAGTAAAAGTGTTTGGAATTCTTTTCCCTTTGACGAAACTTCTCCGATTTTGAACCATCACGTACTACAATGACGACGAAGATATCTACCAAATTTGAGATTAATCAGATTAAAATTACTTGAGTTAGTCTGGAAACTTGATTACGTACACACAGAGTTGATTACATACACCGTAGGACCACTTTGGATCATACTCACATTAGGATCAAAATTTGTTTTAGTCACCGAATAGTCATTTTATAGATGGTTACACTTTTTTCTCTAGTAAAAATATATGGCACTCCTGTGAAGCAGTCGTGCCTAAAAACAACGTGGCGTTTTGTTCAACCACCTCCTGATATAGAGCTATCTCCACTTCAGGGGCTTCCCCCACTCCAATATCTCTCACCTCCATTGGCTGTTACTCTTCATCTACTCCTTTTTGGAGTATTTATAGCAATGCTTCATCCTCCTCATCCACGATTAGCTCATGCCCCAAAGGCAGCGTGTCTGTAGAGTTCTGCAGCAGATGGTGCTTATCATCTTTTGGGCTTAGGGCTATTTTTTGCCGTTTTGCAGTGTGGACGTTATGTTAATTTGAACGTATAATATTTTGCACTCATGTGACTTAGGTTTTATTGAACAGGCAGTCTTTATAGTCTTAAAAACTTATCTTAGTTTTGACGACAGATTTTTTCACACCTGTGGCTTTTTTATTCAACTTATCGTCTTGTACACGAATAAAATACATTTTACTTCAAAGACCGATATATTCGAGCATAATTTTACCGCAACACTCATCTTTCATAAGTCTAATTACTTTTTTGTTTCCATGAGGTAAGTCAAATGGATTATCGTCTGCATAATCTGACGTATCGAATTTATCGATATCTTCAACCATGACTTTATAAATCTCTCTACCTCGAATTTCATAGATCAAACTATCAGTATCTGTGTACAATAACTTTCTCATATCTGCGCAACGTTGCTTTACATACGAATAATGAACGTCGTAGATCAGAGTTTTTTAGATATCTAGTACACTGAGTCCAACTTAGATGGGTTTTCTAATTGAGATATCTGTTTGTGTAAGTTGTATTGCAACAAGATTTTCAGCGAATATTGTACGACTGTGGAAGTTCTGCTTAGCGATGAGAATCTTAGCACTGTGGTACCCATGCGACTTATTACCAAGTTTTGCGTCGACTCTTTTTCTCGCATTCTCCATTGTTTTTCCGTAAACAGCGTTAATTAAGAGCTTGAAGAAGAGTTTCTTAAACTCATTATTAGCATTTCTTCTTTTCTTAGTATTTGAATCAACATATGGTTTGAACCAGGGACTTTGATTGATTTTCAACACTCTATAGATTTTTCGTGAGATTGATCTAGGCTTTAATGCTTCATTCAAAGCTCTATACTGGATAATCTAACGTTCTATGTTGCATAATGTAGTCATTGACTTCTTCAGCTTTGTACCAGATGAAGCCATATTTTCAGGACACAAAGGTAAGTCTTTGTACTCATCGTGTAAGCTCCAACAGTACTCCAAGTCAACCTCCAATATATAGCCGTAAAAGTAATCATCCGGAGTATTGAAAAAATTAGGTCTGTCAAGATTGTCAACACATATATTCAAACCACTATATAGTAAGGTCTGCATTATTGCCCATCCGTAGAGATTATTTGCATTATAGTACATCAAATACTTTTCTTTTTCTTCTGGAGTATATTCTTTGTTAATACATCTATTGTTTGCGTTAGCGTAGCGGTTACAGGATTGACTTATGTCACCTATAATGCCTCTTTCGATAAACAATAGCATATCTATATCAGTGAGAAGCTCCAATTTAACTTAAGTATATTTTAACGTAGCATCCCATGTTAAGCCAGGCGTTGTGTAGTAGTAAGCTGGATCAATTTGGTACGCATCTAAACACGTTGAGCGGAAATTTTCGAAAACATCCGCGAGTAATAGCATGTCAGTTCTTACGTACAACTCTGTGTATTCACTAAGAGTTTGTATATTAAATGCATTCCATACATTTACAGAATGATTATACTCCTCGTGAGAGATAACGCTGTCAGTGAGTTTGCTGTGAAAGTCTTCTTTGCTAAGTAGCTGCACATCCTTAAGCTTCTCAAGGGAACTAACGTAGTCGTATGGAAAAACTACTTTTCTTAATAATAACTTTATTTGGTCTTGAGTATAACCATCTTGCCAAAATTAACTCGAAGGTATATCATATCGATCTAAATAAGACGCCAACTTCTCTAACGATAATGCCATAAATCTGAAGGAGTCGATGAATCTACAGTTAATGTCACTACCATCGATATGTTTTGTAAAAGAGATGTAATTTTCCTTGTTTTCTGCTAATTATGTAACACGTCCTTTAAAGTCTGTAGCTGTAGCTATTTCTTTGATTATGAAGTAAGAGTTATATCCAGTCAAATTGTGAAATACGACAGGTATGTATCTTTAATTTTTGTAGTTGATATTACAACCTTCGTGTGCTGCTCCTCTAAACTTTCCACTGAAATGACAATGATCTCTTACTTTTTTCTCTCCTTTTTAAAAGATTTTTCCACAGATATGACATGATTTAGCAAACGCAAAGCTTAACGTTTTTCCATTAGTAAGATTCATTGGCTTGGGATCCTTTTACATTCGATCTAGTTCATCTGCAAGAGCTTTAAGATTATCCACAAACCACAATGCAATAGTCTTAGCTCTATCGATATCCTCATCTTGTCTGTAGCTATGATAAATTGAGCGGGCACTATCGAAACTGCACATAATATGATATCCAATACTGTGAGCTTAATGTTTTTGAAATTTTCGATCATCATTTTTAACAGGCTTGAAAAGGCACTCAAAGTCAGGGTATATCACATAAAAAACTTTTTCTTCATAATTAAAGTTAATAAATTGGAGCATGCTTTGATCCTTAGTTGGGAGTCTTACTTTACACTTATTAACCACAACTTTGATGATTTAAGTAGATATTAATACGATCAGCATTTCGTGTTACTAGATATAATGCGGATAGTATAGACCACATAAAGCACGTATTGTCATTGTTTTTCACGTTGATAGATGCTTCTTTACTCTGAATAACACAAGGTAGTTCGACGTATGAACTTTCTATCGTAGGATTAAACTCTTTGATATTGATAATTAAACTTAAAATCTGTTGTAATGACTAGCCCAAATATCTTTCTTTAAATTCTACAACCTGCTGTTTTAATGCTTCACTCACATTAATATCAAACAAATCACTAAGGTTTGTTGATTTATAGATTAGAATATTTTTAATATTAAAATATTTAATCTCACTACATTTACTTTCATTTTTTCGTATCATAAATTCACTTAAAAGTTTAGTATTTACCTTTGAAGCACTATATTTTTTGAGAGCAATCATGGTTTTTTCTTCAAATAAATCTCGCATCATGCAAAAATGAACCAATGTCTAGATGTGCAATATTTGTTATGAAATCAGATCGTATGCGTTTATCAAAGGCTGACGCCACATCGTCCCACCGAATAGTTTGTCTAGGCTGTACTGGTAGAGCTGATGATAGTGGTCTCAATTCACCACCAGATTTATATAGAAATCTGTTTAATTTGTTTCTGATGCTTAACAAATTGGGGACCAATGCTTGACATGATTGCTTATTTGATCTGGTTAATTTAGACGAGAAAGCTAGTCCTTTCAGTGCAGCTATTGCCTCAGAAGATAAATGTAACTATCTACGCAGATCTCAGTCATCTAGATCCATGCTAGATAAATACTCCAAAGATCTTAAGAGCATTTTCACATTAAGCTTAAAGTACTGTATGTCTGCAATAGTTGATGTTATTTCTGAAGGAAAAAAATAAAACGTTTAATAATTAGATATATTAGCAGAAACTCATTGTATTCGATTTTAACTAACTTTACAGAGACGTCTTATTATAAGTATTATGAAGTATAATAATAAAGAGAAGGTGGGAGGGAGCCCCAGTCAGCACCTCCTCCCAATGTAGTACAACCACACACAACTAAACTACTCCATAAACTTTCTCTCTGATTTCATTTTTTTTCAATTTTATATAAACATTAAAACTACATAGAAAACACATGATATTTCTTAAGGTTCGCTCTCCAATTTTCTTTTTTTTTTTTTATTCTGACTCATCATTCTCGAATAATCGTTGGTAGCAAGCCTGTTGTAAATCAGAGTCAGGTGGAGGAGGAGAAGACGTTAATACTTTTACTTCTGGAGATTTTGGAAAGATTCTATTGATGAACTGGTCCAATATTCCATCTACATCAGACTTTCAGTTTAGTGATTCCAACGGTAGTGATAACAAGAGCGAAAAGGACGAAGATTTCTCTTCTTCTTCCTCCTCCTCCTCATTAAGTGGTGAAACCGTTTGGGTCGGTGGACACTTATCTTTATCAGCATTGTAGAAAGAGTTGACGAACTTATTATCCAACAGTACCTCGTCTAATGCATCAAAGTCTCCATTCTTTAAGTTTCGTTTCTCGCATAATTCCACATATGAATGAAGTGGTGGAGGAGATAAATTGGATTCTGAAATAGTTCCTATCCAGTAAGTATCCACAATTTCAATATGATACATTACGAAAGTAGATGACGTAAATGGAGACAGCGTTAAAAGGCTAGATTATCATCTTCTTCTGATAGAACTTGCTGACAAAAGTCCTCTTAACTCGTGGTAAAGTTGGAGAATATACATTTTTTTATGACTAACTCTAAGTATAATTTTCTTAAAATTAAAATATACTTGCCAAATGAGATATCCTTGTTTGATGAAGATCTATGCTATCGATGTGCTCTGCTCTAGCTCGAAGCAAAGAATGACGACTCTGGAGCTCAACACTGTCTTATATCCCTGTCCAACTGGAGTAGAGATAGGCGTAGTGGATCTTATTCGTGGACTCTGCTACCGATGTGCTCCTGATAGGCTCCAAGCGATAAATGACGAGTACTGAGCTCCATGCTGCCTTATATTCTCGTATGACTGGGGTAGAAGTAATGTATGCATACGCGTGTATAAGAGAAGAAGGCTTTAAATGACTTTATAAGGAGTCGCAGTCTTACAAAACCGTCAGTTAAGAGCGAGCCGTCGAACTGGAAGGATCTCCTGGAGGAAAAGCATTAAACGACAAGAGACAATACTTTAGCAGACAACAAAGAATTTTTTGGGAACGATGGACTATGTAATTGATCTGCAAGGCTTCAAGAGGTCCTACAACATTTGTATCTTCAAGTAGGCAGCCATCATAGCAGTTTAAGAGGGCGCTTTACCTGTTGCTTACCACTTCCAAGCACGCTGGAAGTGGTCAAAGATACCATCTGATAAACATCGTACCAATCAACGGTTGGAATCCCATTATCATGGAATCTCGTGGATATCCAGTTCGATACTTTACAAGCAAGTTATTTGAGTTTTACAAAATTTAGTAAAAAATGGAAGAAAAGTCTTTGTTAAGAGGTAAGAGAAGAAAAATTGGCTGCAGGAAATCTACTACAATAAGTAAGTCGATTATACACTGATTTTTCCGTTATTTAAATCAAATTCTTTTTGTAGGGCTACATATAACATGGATTAAATAAGTTGTCTATCGGTTGAAAGTTTAAAAAATAGAAAAGGAATATATTGTTTTAATCATCCACTCAACGGGAATCTAGTGTGTGCTAAGAGAAATGGTATGACATTGAAAAACTGGCTTCTAAACTAGAGATTGCTACTATTACCAACAATAAAAATACAAGATACTGTTGATGTATATATTCATTATTAATTTTATTGTAATAACTAGCTCATGCATTAATTTATCCTTAAAAAAAAAAAAAAATGTTGAGAAAAAATTATGTAGATGGATGTTAGGGCGATCGACAGAGCCCTTACTTCTCCTCATTAAAAATTCTTTTTATATGACTGTTATTTCTTTATTACTAACGTTATCGTGATAGGAATGTTGAAAATGAAATTTGATAGTTCTTGCGTGAAATGAATACTAAGTATCTTTTATATATTTTATCAATCAATTCTACTTAAATATGAATTCAAATGTATAATCTTATCAAATTTGAATACATAAATCAAAATTTAAAAATTAACGAGCAAGATTTTTTTTCAAAATTCTTATAAATTTATTCATAAGTCATTTCTATAAACATTAGTAGTAAAAGATTGTAATGGTTGGTTCAACGCAAAACTAGAATATTTCCCTTACAATATAATATTTTACTTACAAATTATAAACCTAAACAATGAAACTTATTTTATTAATAGATGCATAATTTATGACAAACTTGAAAATACTTATTTGAGTTAGGAAACAAGATCTAAAATAATAAAAAAAAAAAAAAATAAATAAAAACAGGTTGAAAAAGATCATTTAAATAAAAAAACTCGAACACAATCAGATCACTATACTGTCTTCTTTCACGGATAAAACTTATCTTGAAGTCTTCCTTTTCTTATTCTAACTTATCTTCCTTATTATTTGTTGGTAACAGGACCCCCTCCCAAGCCTCTGGCTGCTGTGCTGCAACCCTTACTGTGCTGGAATCCTCATAGTTTACGTACTTATAAGCAATATTGAAACCTTAAAATATTTCCACTGGCCCGATTATCAACAAAAAATTGAACAATATTATACAGTTAGGCAAGAATAATACGGAAAAGTAAGATCAAATTAACGTCGTCTATAAATTTTAACGTAGATATTTAGGTTGTCCTGTGTCATACACAGGTGAAACCAAAAGGTCTTTATGAATTAGCACCAAATAGCACAGAAATAATACAAATACCAAATCAGTAGTTAATTCCTACCAAATTCCCCATAATCATGATTTGACTGAGACAATATAAAAATTTCAGATAGAGAACTGAATCACATGAAAAGACTTTTCTCAGAGATGATACACATGAAGGATGATCGACAAAGCATAAAAAGAAAGAAGATAGATTCTTACACAATAGTATTCCCTGCGATTGAAAAAGTTCAAACACATATGGTCCGGCTCATTTACTGTGGTCTACTTTAATTACCACTTTTTGTTGCCTACCGTATTATTTCTGCTCGTGCATCAGCAGTATATTATTCTCTATCGATGTGTAAGCTCTTAGTTCTCATTATGACTAAATATACATGTGTTTTTTACTTGCGTTTTATCCAAATGTATCTATTAGTGTTCTAAACATTCGTCTATACAGGTAAAATTTAGACCACTGTTTTCTAATTATGTGTGTTAAAAATCTAAAGTGCATGTCGTACAGTTTTTAGCCTGATAAGGCTGGCATAACGGCCAGCAAAACGTTTTAAATATGGGAGCGTCCATTAATAACGGGCCACTGACGGCGTTCACGGCGTTTTCGACCAAAACACTTCAATGATTAACACGCTAAAAAACAATAAAAAGTAATTTTAAAAAGTATCCCAAAGCACATAATCGATAGATTTTTTTCTCCTCTTTCCGATAGCTACGTGATTGTTTTCTAGAATGTCGTTTTTTAGATTGGAATCGAAGTTTACTGTTTACATCAGTTTTTCGACATAATGGTCATTTTTAATTGCAAAATTAAAATACCACCAATCGAAAGACTGGGTCAAAATCTATCGGGAATGACTGTTCGGAAGGTGGGGAAATAAAATTCTGGGCTTCTACAACGATAAAAGGAAACTGAGCCGGCACGCGGACGAAGCTGCGGACGATGACTTAGAGCACGCCGCCGCGACTCTACTGATCGTTCGATTCGTTAAAACTAGCGTAACAAAATTCTGAAAAACATATAAATCGATAGATTTTCACCATTTTTAATCTTCTGAATGTTTTGAATGTAAAGGCTCATGTACATCTCACGCGGAAAAAATTGAAATTTATAATTAAATTCTCATTGCCAATAAATAGAAATATCGATACGTATCAAACATGAGTTTGTTGTAATAATTCTTTTTGTAAATTATTACAATAATTAACGGATAGACAAACAAAACAAAAAAAGAGTGTACAATCATAATTTTTTTCTTAGTAAATTATAAATAGAGAAATCATTTTTTTTTCCTTCTGGGTTTCTCATGCGTTTTAGGAACAGAATATCTTGTCCTACGAGAACTTTTCTTCTCACACGAGCTGTCTGATGCAATAGTTCATGGATGAAAAAGCGTTATTTCTGAGGCAGAGAAGTGTTTTAATGCTGACTGCTCGCGTTCTGGATCAAATGGAACATAATGGTATGACAGAGTGCCTGGAACCGTTTTGGCCTTTTCAAATGTAGCGACTAGTTTTCTTGCATTCATTGAATGATCTTCGTTGGAGTAGAAATAAGACTTAATATTCTTAAAGTATTTGCGAGCCCACTTATATAGACCTTGCGGTGTACGGATTTGTTCGCTTGAAATTTTCCGTAAGCTTTCTCTTCCTGCGTTACTTTTAACTGATCCGCCGATTCCATCGCACGCGTTCTTGCCGTGTACTGTAGCGTGAAAATGCCACTCTATCGGGATCTTAAAGTCTTTTAAATAATGTCTAATATTTTCAAAATTGGACTTATTTTTAAAGTATTGCGCTGCACCATCTGTAAAAAAAATTACTTTCTTGACGATGGAAAAATTATTATGTAAGTGTTGATAAAGTTTTTCTTGTACACAATGAACTGCTGTCGTGTCGTGGCTCAAACAATCAGAAAAAACAACTACAGTAGAATGCTAAACTTGAGACGAATCGATTATTTTATAATATATGACGGCTGTTGCTAAAGTACACTGAGAATTATTATAATTGAAACTCCGAGCGGTGTCCTGTACTACAAAGGCATAATTTTCGCTAAAATCGAGGGTGATTAGAAATTCGCCTTCGGTTAGAGAGTCTTGCACAATCTTGAAATACTTGGACTGTTGTTTTGATATAAAAGAGTGAGTCTAGAGTTTTGATAGTAAAATAGCCAAGTCGTTGATGTAAATTTCTTTTGAAACAATGCAAATCTCTAAATTCAAACGATCAGTAGTATGTCAGCGTTTGTAATTGACCTCGTCAATTGAAGCTTCCTCGAAAAATTTACTCAACTTGTTTTTTAACGGCTCACCTCCTGGATAATTTGCGATTGTATTGAGGTAACATTGCAACGCTGCTTCCTTGCAAACGATCATGGCGAAGCAATCCTTGTAATTATTGATTTCTTGACGTGTCACTTTGAAAATGTCCACTCCTAAAAGCATTAATTTGACGCTTTGATGATGTACACACACAAAAACTGTGTGTGTACTACTTGCACTAGGCAACACGCTATTTTCAGGTCGTAACTTAGCAAATTGCGAAAAGCACACTTTGATCTTGGGATGTTCATTTTTTAGCTTCAAGTACGATTCTCTTAAATTGTACAAAACTAATTGTTTTTGGACAAATTTTTTAGAGCCATCGTCGGACTTAATACATTTTGTATCCTTTAAGCCTGGCCTTATTCGACTATTTTCATCACGTCTATAAAATTCTTGTACGAATTCGCGAATTTTAAGTGTCAAAGATTTGCGACCTCTTTTTACAATCTTCAAAGACTCCTCTGGACTTTCTTTTGAAGATTTCCCTAATCTTCGCGAATCATTAGCGAATGTCGCAGTTCTGCGTTCACTCCACGATTTTTGAAGTAAAGCAACGAGAACAGAATTTCCGTCTCTTGACAATTTCTCATCTTGGAGTTCATCGTATCAATTTCGCACGATTTTGTAATAATCACAAAAGTCGAATAGACTATCAAAAGTAAACGTTTTCCTGCACGAATCACAAATTTTTGCTTCGTCATCTAAATTAGGGTAAGATAACCTAATGTTTTGTGGAATAGATTGAAGTTGAGAGAAATGCTTTCTTATTTCTCCTAGTAGATTACAGCACCGATAAGGCATCTTTCAACTGTATCATTACATAATATGAATGAGATCCATCTCTGAAATTTAGAATGAGCAAGTCCTACATGAATTATTCTGATACATTTTCAGGAATAACGGATAAAATTGGATATAAATAATAACCTTAATGATTAGAATTTTGGAATTGAAAAATAAAATTCACGTTTACACACTTCGTTTAAGAATATCGTTCACACGCTTACACACTCAGTTCAAGAGCATGCCTAGGATGAAGATACAAATAAATACGTCATAAAATTATCAAATACAGAACTTTCTTACTCTTGACATGAAAATTTATTTGTTTACACTCTATGAGGAAAGCCAAATGATCACATGAGTCGCGGCGGCGCGCTCTAAGCCATCGTCCGCGGCTTTGTCCGTACGCAAGCTCGCTTTCCTTTTATCGTTATAGGAGCCCAGAAATTTCTCCCCACCTTGGGAGTAGTCATTCCCGATAGATTTTGACCTCATCTTTCGATTAGTGGTTTTTTTTTGCGATTGAGAATGTTCATTATGTCGAAAAACTGATGTAAACATCAAATTATGAATAATGGAGGATGCTTATAATTTTGAATCTACTGAGTAAGTGTTAAAGTTTAATATTGAAAACAGAGGGATAGACGCGAAAAAAACGAGATTCAATAAAGTGACTTACAGTTGAGACATGTTAATATTAGTTTATTAGAAGCAAAGGAACACATTTTCTACTTAGACAAGTATATAACGATTTTCGACAAAGTGCAAGTTGAGCCACAATCGTATAATCGAGCCATACATGGAAAGGATACAATTTAATGAAGTTAGGCACTTAATGAAACGTAAGACACAATAAAAAAAAACTTAAATGTATTGGCTGATGGACTAAGAAAAATTAAAAAAGGCCATTAAAGAAATCAGTTGTAGCAACACATGTTGGGGAAAAAACTGCATGGCGAAATAGACAGTGGAAAATTTCTGGTAATTACAACTTGCCCTGTATAATCTGAAAACGTCTATAAACGTGATAATCGTATATAACGTACCAAGAGAGTAAAACAAGCCGGTTCGTGGATGTTGTAGTGTGCACCCGAGAGTAGTTAGAGTGCCACAAGCAACAAGCACTCGCTGGGTTGCTGTAGTCTCACGGTGCGTGTACACTTTTGAATCATACTCAGCGGAAAATTCGTCACATAGGTAAATTTGCATTGGTAAACTTGGATCTGAAAAACACTATCTAAATTTGTATAACTCGTAATCCTCTGATTTTCCAATGTTTAATGAACCGTAACTTTCTAACGAACGCACTATTCAAAAAAATTTTAAATAGGATTTTCAGGATTAAATTTAAGATCAAAGAAAACCTTTCATCATGCTAGCCTTCGGAGCTTTGGCCATTTAAATTTTTGCTTAAAATTATAAAATCTGTTAATTCTTGAATGATTTAAAAGGCATATATTCTTTGTTTAACACAACTTCTCGATAAATACTTGTAATATTATTTTTCGGAGATCGTAAGAAGTTACTTACGCCAAAACAAAAGTTACTTTGCATGTACATTATGATTGTGCTTCTCACATTAAAGGATTTTTGATATATCTTACGCACTTGGAAAAGATTTTAAAAGTAATGTATATACAAAATGTTTGGCTGCCCGCTTACAAATAAATAAATATCTTATACATTAACTTTCGAAATACACTTATTGCTTTAAAAAATTAAAAAGATATCATCGCTTTTTTTTCAACACCGAAAATATCAATAATGAGTAAGTTTTTACAAAAATCGGTAACAGTAAGAAATATAGTTTTAATTTATTTTGGGTAAGAAGCACGCTTACAGTTGTAAAATTTTTTAAATCTATGATCCTAAATAAAAAATCATTATGATTTTCATGAAATGCTGGAGGTAGCGTTTTTTTTACTAAAGAAAAAAAAACCGCTGCCAATAAATCAGCACAAAGCTTTCTCAACAACATTCCTCTACATTTATTGAACTAAAAACAAATAAATTAAAAAAATGATAATGAATGTAAAAAGAAGCTATTTTCAAGCTCTATGATATAGAATTATTTCAAAAATACGATTACAACGTTTACCCAAATGGTACCAAAATAATTTTTAGAACTTTGATGAATTATTAAGAATTAAACAAATAATTGGATCTTGTTACTGAAATTAATATACGTGATATAACTGTGTTGGACCCAAAACACTATTAAATTATATAGTATCATTTAATTATTTATAAAATATAACTATTAATGAAATCAAATTTACATTTTTTCTCTTCAAAAACAGCGAAAATCGTTTTTTAGCATTAAAAATTGCTAGAAAAACCTTGATAGGGTATAAAATGTCAAATATTTTTGTGAATTAATATATATAGGGATACGAAAAGAAACCTTTTTAACCCTAGATCAATAAAATAATTTGTGTGGTAATACTGATTCAAGAAAAAAATTGTAGATTTTCTTCAATAAAAAAAAAAAAACCAAATCCAGTAATAAAAATTTTATTAGTTCAAAAGGAATATATTAATGCTTAATGAAATACAACTATTAACAATTGATTTTGAATTTTTTTACCCCAAAAGTAACAAGAAAACGCTTTTTGGACATAAAAAATCGTTGTAACAAACTTTAGGAGGTTTCTTAGTCAGAAGAAGCTACATTCTAGAAATATTTATAAAATAAATTGTGCAAATCTAATAACATAAGACTTATTTTCATATTATACGAGGGTGATCATTGTGTTAAAAAAAAAAATTTTTTCTCGATTTTTTATTTTACATGCCAAGATATTATCACTTATAGCACCTCAATTATTCTCATGGGAAATTTTTGATTTCAATTTGATGTTGATTTACCAAGGCTTGTAATATTCTCTAAGTAATTTGAGATGGGGTTATCGCAACAAATTTTTTAAAAATTTTACCGTATCCAAAGTTACGTGCAATTGTTTATACGGAAACTGGTAGAAACTTACATTTTCGTATGAACAATTACTTGTAACTTTAGACACGCTAATAATTTTAGAGAATTCGTAGCATTATCCCAATCTCAAGTAATTTAAAGAACAAAACAAGCCTTGGTAAATTAAAATCGAATTCAAATTAAAAATTTCCTATTAGAATAATAAAGGTGCTATTGTAAGTGATAATATCTTGGTATGCAAAATACAAATATTAGGAAAAAAATTTTTTTTTCAAGACAATGATGACCCTCGTATAATATGGAAATGAGCTTGATGTTATTAGATTTGCACAATTTACTTTATAAATAATTGTAAAATTTAGCTTCTTCTGACAATATAACCTCCTTAATAAGGTATAAAACTTAAATTTTTTTTTTTATAAGAACAATATAAAAACAAATATTTCAAGCCTTGAACCATCGAAACCAGTCAAAAGGTTTCTAAGATATGAGTAATTTTCTATAAAAATCTAAGTATTTCTTTGATAAAAACTGTGCAAAATATTTTATTAAAATGATTTAAAATAGAAAATAAAGCTTCTTCAAAGCTCTATCGGATATTACCATTTAGAAATTCATATTTAATTTTTTTAACCCTTAGAGAACTCAGAAACCTGTGTATTGACCGTATAAATCCTTAATAAGGTGTAAAACTTAATTTTTTTTTTCCGAGCTGCCACAAGGAGGGCAAAACTTAAATATTAAGCCCAGAATCATTTAAATCTACTGTTGGGTACCTGAGATATGACTGATTACATTTTTCATTTGAGACACTATATAAAACATTTCTAACGTATTTCTAGAAAATATTTTTTTTTACCGACTTAAAACTTCCTCTATGAGAAAGCAAAAGAACAGCACCTGGTAACACTTGAGAAGTCGCTGAATCGTCGCTGAATCGGTACACTTTTAAGCCTAATACTAAATAGCCTTAAGTAACTGAAGCTCAAAAAGAAATGTTTAATATCTGGTAAATAAGACTTTAAATTTCTATACTTTGCAAAGTTCAATTCATCCATTGACATTGTATACAATAATCAGTAACACAAATGTTAAAAATTCAGTAAAATTTATCATATTTCAGTTAAATAAATTAGGAATAATGCCAGGTAGATTTGGTGGCCCTGGCATACCATTCAAGTTTTTCAATTGTGTCAATTGCAAATCAAATTGTGCAAAAACTACTTTATTGATCTTTACTAAATTTTGTAGGTAGATTACTAGTTTATAATTCATTATTTCAAAAAAAAATTCATCAATATTTCTTGGACATTGAATTCGAGATAAATTTTTCCACACTTTTTTGCGATCGTTCAATAAACAAATAAAAAAATGGTAAACTACTCAGCACTATTTTGCAGGAAATCAAGCAAAAAACAAAATGAGTTACATAATGTGTCCCCGTAGGAGGCTTCAATTTATGCGACACTAAAATAAAAACTTTTCAACTAAATTAAATAAAAAATGTACAAAATTATTGTGTTAAAACTGATAGAAAATCTTTTCAATATGTTGGGGGGTCTGTTAGGGGGCATGTGGCAAGGCAAGAAAAATAGCGTGGGGGGGCTGTGAGGGTCTTATGTTATGGGGGCTGTAAGGCGTGATTAGGGGGCAGAGGGTGGCTGTGGGGAGGTTCTGCAGAATGCTCAGCACAAATAACTATACGAGGTGTGTCCAAAAAGTATCCGACCTGCGTTCATATCTCCGCGTTGGTGCTATTCTTCGGCATCCGGGTCGTGGCATCCTTCGAAGTAGTCCC
>JAPYYV010002022.1:0-22043 GCA_030522625.1 Copidosoma aretas
GTCTGTAAATTTTCACGCCATGACCGTCCGTGTGACGTTTTGTCCTGGCACCGACATGTTAATTTGTGTCCTGAAGAGGCCGCCAGAATGACGGCGAAACATTGATACAATGTGTCATTAATAAACAGTGATGCTCCTATAACCGAGTTTTATTTTTTGATGTCCTCTACTATTCAGTACGACAAAGGAGCAAGTGCTTGGGAGTTTACATCAATAAAATGCAATTGTAACCTCAAAAACAGAATTTTTATACAAAATAATTGCAACCTTTAAAAAGAGGGGGTCAAAATATATCGATCCTATATATTGAAATATTTTTTTTAAGCTTTTTTTATCGTATATGAGCGAGTTAAACTTTTAGAGTTTTTGTATAAAATGTTTCGGGCACGCCCTCTCCGGTCCTCTTTTAATGGACGAACACTAGTATAAAACGCGATTTTTTTTATTTCGGTAATATGGTAAGTGATGTTAAGGGTAATTTGTACAAAGAAAATAAATTTTTTAATCATTGAATTTTATGTAAATGGCAACTAAGTGAGTGCCAGGCTTATCTGATGAGTAGGAATAAGGGACAATGGCTGCTAGAATGCTAAAAATCCTAGGTATCTGGTTAGCTACATGTACCTTGACTGAACTGGCATAAAGCCCATGTATTGCTCTACGCAGTTGACAAGTGATCATGTATGCAGATTTCGGTTCTACAGTTTAAACTTGCAGGATCGACCTTGTCATAATCATATTGGGCTGTCTTACCTACTTTTAAGCTCAATATACTCGTACACGTGCAAGACTCTCGTTGAGTAAAAATGCTTTGTAAAACAGGAATTTCATTGCGTTTTTTTAAAAGATTTTAAGAAATGTGTATTCTCCACCACTAAACGAGCAAATTATCTTTCGAATTTTTTAAAAAAGGAGGCCCGTGATTTTGAAAAAATCTTGTATTTTTCGGCACGATAGATAAAAGAACATTTTCACCCTATCATCATAACGTATTTATGTTTACCTAAGATTTGGTAATTTGTATCATATCTTTTTGCTCAAAATTTCCATTGGATCATTACACACTACTGTTCAAACTTGAGCAATTTTGAAGGGCAAGAAAATTTAATTTTAGTCTCTTAATTGGTAAACTACTAAGTCCGCATTAAGTTTTCATTACCCATATCTAATAATGTGCCTAACAGTGACAACTTGGCCCCGTCTTTAGGTAAAAGATACATAAAAGCATTCTAAACGCATTAGACATTCATGATCTAATCCATCTTTATTGAGCAAGATACATACCTAACGTGTGTAAGGAAAGCGTGAGAACTATGATGATGCTGTCGAAGTGTTTACTTTGCATTATAACATGTCAGATCTGTCTCTCTCTTCCTCTATTTTCCTCTTTCTCATTCTCTCTACAAGTACGTAGCTAATGCGCTAAAATCTGCCACATTTTGACTGGCTAAATCGACTTCCAACATATTGTCGTATTTTGCATATATAAAGCAGTTAATTGTAGTTGCAAGAGTTTGTTCGAAAAACATTACTATGGGTGTACTCTTTAAACTCACGAAATTTCAGTGGATTGTACAATTCGCTTATATAATTTTACGTTATCCTGCTTTTTGTTCAAGAAATCGTGTTTTTGGAATATTTTAAGGATATGCATGCACAAAGCCGTAAATAATTATATTTGCTTAATGGCTATGAATTCCTAAGCATGCAATAGTTTTTCTTAAAGTCTTCTATAGTCATCTCTGTAGACACATCCAAAACTATTAGAAGTAACATTATATTTTTCAATCAATATCTACCTCTGTGTCTTCTGCACGATGGTTTTTTTTTCCTGCAGAAATCCTATTAGAATTAGTTTTTTTCAGCAATCTATCTTTCTTTCAAAGATATAGCTTATTTAAAATAGTTTTAAATTGCGTCATTAAATAAACGCTTTGAACAAAAATTAGACCCCTTTATCGGTCTACCAAGCATGCACAAATTTATTGGTCATTGTTTACTGTATTTAAATAAAAAATGTAGCGAGTCCTTTCAAGTAGGTACTATATACACTTATACGTGCTCAAACGCACACACATTTACGTAAATGTACACACAGATTTACATACGTACCCCCACAATCTAAACATAGAGTATATATATTACACTATACATTGACTACATGTATACATATACGTATGGGACGTTCCATGTCAACTCAGACCGCGCTTCGCCTTAAATCAAGAATATGCTAGAATATCAGTAAAGAGCTTAAAATATTATGCTTAGTATAAGATATTGAAAGTCATCTGGCTAAAAATAGAATTTAACATGGAGGCTTCAAAATGGCGCCTACTATTTTGTAAAATGACCAGGTTAAGCAATAACATGCTCTATAAAATTATTGTCGGAAGTTTGGTAACATGTTAAAAGTTTATAATTGTCACGTTTTCATTGGAAAAAAATTAGTGAGCTTCTCACACCATATTTTCAATAGTTTGTGTGCATTTTGATACCCGCGCAAGCTTCGTATTATCACTAACTGACGTCTTAGACGCTACGTATGACTTAATAAAGTCAAGTGCATCGTTCGAGGAAATTATTCAGAAACTTACAAACATTAACTAAAATTGCAGTGGAATGTAGAGCCGCGTCATTTTGCTAAATAATAATCGCAATTATAAAGCCATGATGTTGAATTTCAAAATTACTATGATCACATCTTGAAGGTGAGCTGTAATTAATTATTTATGGCACCACACGTGGAACCTAACGACTTAAATGACGCTCTATAGCGCACTTAAAAGCAGTAACTGGCTATCTTTATAGATGATAAGGGCCATTTCAACGCCGCTATTCGGAATCATAAGATAATCATTATATAGTTGCGTACGATATGCGGGACACATCGCATTGACTCATCGGGTTTACAACGCAGCTACTCAAGCGGAGAGCTTGAGCAGGAGAGAGCGAGGGTATACAGGGCCCAGCCAGCCACGGTTGGAGGGTCAGTATCGGGCTGATTCGGGGAGAAGACATCGGGTCAAACGATAGGAGCACACGCGCAACTCTGCCTTCACAAGAATTGGTTAATAAAGTTTAATACTAATAACGAGTTTCGATTGATTTCGCGAAGCACCTCATTGCCCCCTAGTCTCACGTTACAGCATTTGGTGCCAGGTGTGGGGTGGCAAATATCGGTTTTTTTTTGGGTGTCGTTTTGGGCACCGTTGCTATTTGGGCTCATACGAATTTGGACTAGAAGCACACATCGTGCAGTGCCGCGAAAATCAAGCTTGAGTACCGGAGCGGACTCGAACGAGATAAGGTATAAGTGAGTAGCTGTCCACACGAGCGATTCTCAACAACGATCTGGAAGTCTACTAGGTAGAAGGTCAGAGCAACTTCAGGGGGAACTGGCAAAATAGTCGCGCTTTATCAGAACTGGAGCGGTGCTTCTGTCCATCAACGGCCAAAAGGGGACGGATAATCATAGAAAGATAACACTCAACATTATCATTCTGGCTTCTTGGATACTGTTTGCAAGGTGAAAGATCGTTCCACAGGATTTTTTTTGGTTGTTTTGTTTTTTATTGGTTGTTTTTCCCCTTTTTATCTGACCACAACACAAAAAAAATTAAGATCGACTAATCGAACGTAGAACAATAGAGAGATTATGTACACACGGGAAACGACCGAAAGTAAGAACTCTCACCCGTATGAGCTCGAGAATAAATCATTATTTTATCATCATTGTTTACTCTACTTTACTAGCAAAAAAAAAATACAGCGTAAAATTTTAAGGGGCTGAGTGAAAGATGAACGCCGCTCTTTTACCTTCTTTTATTTTATCCCTTATCGTTCGTCTTGTCCGATTATTATTAGGCTGTTACGTAGATAATCAAATCCGGCCCCGCAACTCAGAGAATATATAAGCTTAATCGGGGGATACGTCTCACGACACACCAATACACAAAAAAACAGGAAAAATGATTCATGTCGGCGACGTCGTCCACGAGCCGGCAAGCGATAGCGAGGGCCCGAGCAGATGTTAGAATTGGAGCTCAAACTGGATGGGTGTGAGAAACTTGACGCCCTGGACAAAAAGACTAAGGCGATAGTAATGGGCTTATTTTCGAAAATAAAGGCCAAGCTAAGTAATGCGGAGAACGTAAACACGTCACACGAGGCGGCTACAGAAATCCTCCAAGGGTTGCCACCAATAAGCAGAGAGCCCAGAAACAAATTTTTCTACACACAAGGAAATATAGAGCCTACAAACAATAAAGCAAGCACTTTTGGCAAACGAATCATCGTGGGAAACAGTAACGGAACTGCAGAAATATGCGGGGCTCGAACAGAGAAAACAAACACACTACCGACGCAATGGGGCATGCTGGGGGAACAAGAATGGCCGATTTTCACTACACCGTACAATAAAGATATAGAGTTAAGAAACCTGGGAGCGGAAAAAATACATAATCAACAGCTGTGGAATAGAGTAAAGAAAATGAGCAATGAGTTTGAGAGAGTGAAGGAGGCCGCGTCTATGGCAGCATACTACCACCAAGTCAAACTCGTATACATTGAGCTAATTTTAAGACTAACAGAGATAGACAATTGGGTGCCATACCCCTGAACAAAGCCACATATATGGAAAAAATGCACTCAACACACAATAAAGGCTACCGGCGCAGACCGCAGAACTCGCTGCAAAATATTTTGTCAACGCTCAGCCTCATGACAAACAATATCCCGTTCTTCGACGGGGACCCAATCAACCTACCGCTTTTCGAGATAATGGTGCAAATAGTCGCGCAAGTAGTAGGGCCAGACAACAAATTTTTTTTTTGGGCACCCTCGCGAATAGGCTGAGAGGTAAAGCAGTAGAACATTTTGCACTGAGACTCACATAGTTTAGAACAGTTAAACAATTTATTAGAGAACTCTCGAACAGATAAGGGCAGTATTAATAACGTCAACTCGCTCATGGCAAAGCTCAAAATAAGAGTGCAGCAAGACAGAGAATTTGTAGTGCATTCAAAAGCAGATGCTCCAACAAAGCCTAGAATCACAGGCAGTAAAGCAATTTATATACGGAGAACTTCCAATTTTTAGCTGGAGAATAGCGAGCCTGAATTCAAGAGCATTGGGGAAAGCAATCATTGAGGCTCTAAGAATCGGAAGCGATCTCAGCCTACGTCACGCAATACCAGTTTGCACGGATGCACATTGGGCAGGCTGCAATAGAAATCAGGAAGAATCCTTAAGACACTTGGCTGGAAATGGAGTCAACGTAAATAGCGCAATTATAAGGTTACAAACCAAGGCGGCTGCCAACGGAAAATATTGTATGTACTGTAAGAAAAATGGACATATAATCGAAGAATGCCCAAAATTAATTGCTGTTATGAACAAGTGAAGATCGACAAAAAACACCGGTAGAAAAAACGGAAATTTCAACTACAGTCAAAAACTGGGACACTATGCGAGAGACTGCCATTAACGACGGCAATAACTATAGAAATAATTATAGCAGAGACTTCTCTAACAATGATTATAACATAAAAACACATAAATATTAGAACAGAAAGACGCAAAAAAATGCAAGGAGATAGAATAATAAAATTCGTGGGCTTCCAATTTTGTTAGATTTTTGTTTATGTTTTTTTTTAGCAGATAAAATATTTTTTTTTTATTTAGGTATTTCATCTGTTTTTTTTTTCCCTGTCCACGATCCGTCCTTGTCCACGAGGCAGTCGCGCAGCAACCACTTCTTCTGTACGGCCGGGGGCAGGTTGCGCCTGCTGTGCTGCGAGAGCAGAGCGGCAGCCTCAGAGGCCATGGGGCCCAGGGTATTTGTGGCATCCACCGTTGCCACACTGGTAACGGCATACATTCCGTGGCCCTTCCGCTGGATCTGAAAAAAGAAGAGAATACTAATGCAGGCTGTCGGAATATAGAACAAGTTTATATACGGTAAAAAAAAAAAGTCTTTACGTGGATAGCAGGCCGCTCTTCCAATGAAAACCTGTCATGGTCGTCCGCAGCCACATCAACTACCAGTACAAGAAACGTACCGAGGCACGCGCAGCCAAGACTGACGGCGTACGACGCCCCTGGCTCCAAGACATCGCAACGGGTCCGAAAAACTCGACCCGAGGACGGCAGAGGCGGAGACTAGGGACAGACCTGGATCCCCGCTGTGACTAATTGCCTGTTTCGGCAATAGACGTCGCAACATGCAACGCCACCGCGATACTCAAACCTCTGTACTGGCAGAGACAGAGAGTCAGAAGGCTATCCTGACTGATGCAGAGGGAGCGGCAGGGCAAAGAACCCGTACGGGTCCACGACTAACCGCGTCCCCAACTATAAGAAAAAAAGAGGAAAGTCAGTAATGAAAAAAATAAACCAAAGTTAATGAAGAACAATAAAATTCCTACTGCACCATGGGTCGGACAGGTAATTTATGCCAATGCCGTCAGCCCCTTAAGTACCACGAGCTGGGCCCCACGCGTCTGCCCGACGGATGGCACCCGCCGGCAGATAAACAGGACCACAGACTATAAGGAAAATAAGGGAGATACTTATATACAAATACTACAGGAAAATATAAAGGTATGTAGTAAAATTTTCACACGAGAGCAGTCACGGCAGGTCACCGCCTCTTCAATCACGGCCCCCTCAGGATGACACAGACACTGCCATCGAGGATCACGAAACCCGTCTCACGGGCATTATCGTGAGATAGACTTACGAAATCACGCAGCCGACGGACGAAATCTGCACTAGCAAGAGCCATTGTCAACCGCATAAAAAAAAAAAATTTTGGAAGAAAAAACAAGTGAAAGTCGAACCAGCACACACTGAGCACTATACAGGCAGAAAAGGGCGAGATGCACTGGGGAAGCAGAAACATAACTTAGCACGTCAAAATCAGAATGAGCACTGTCGAAGAGAGGCAAAAACATCCAACGATCCACACATTCCCCTTCTTTCGGGAAACTAGAAAAGGAAAAACTTGCATGGGTATAATGAAACGGGGAATCTTAGAGGGAAAAATGTACGAGAAAACGACCCATCCGCAACACCATATGCGTCTTCCTGTTATAAATGACTCACAGCGTCGAGCGAAACGACAGAGCGAATGGGACACAACAATCCTGTTACGATAAGCATAAATAATTATTTACACACTAATATATGCATCAAAAAAAAACCTCAAGGAGAACTTAATAAATATTTTATTCATTGATTATTATTAATTCTGTAAATAGGATATATCCCATGGTATAAAAAATCGGTAAATTTGAGTCAATCGTTTGAATCTTGAATTTTTCTCCCCCTTAACAGTTTACATATACTCTTTTTCGCGACATTTAAAATTCATATAAAATACAGTTAATAAAAAAATCGTATGGAGTAAACAATAAACCAGCGAATATGACAAAATAATAGAAAGTCAGTAAACAGAACGCAAGAGCGTGTATGCTATGTATAGACTATAAGCAACTCACAAGTACAGTAATGTGTAAGGGTAGAGCCAAACTCCCGACTTGACCTGCAAAATCCACCTTTTTTTTCGTCCATGAGAGTAATTAATTCCACTATTGTCATTGTCTGTATAAAATATTAGGGTTCGGTAAATTATTTAAAGACCATTTACTGATCAAATCTGCATGAATAAGATAGGAAAATTTTTTTTCTATAAATAAAAAAAAACATTCGCATAGCACAGATCAGGGATAACGAGTAAGATAGCGGGGTAAGCCAGTAAGAAAAGATAATGGGAGTATCGGGAGGTATCCAAACAAATGTAACAGAAGGGCTAATGGATAATAAGAATGTGCAAAAACCGCAAAAAGTCGCCCGTTTTTTGTTTTAGGATGGGAGCCATGCCGGTATCACAATAACCAGGAAAAGTGGAATTTATTGAGAGAAATCCCGGAATAATAGTAGAAAATTCTCGTCCGGTACGATCAGTCGCGTCAACATGGAAAATGATATAGTATGTCGTCTGGAATCAATTAATCGGGGAATAAAATGCATTTCTAAGTGCAAGCAGGTAAGCGAAATGGAAATTTAAAGTAACGTTACGAAGGGAAGATGAATGCGAAATGCAAGTAGAGCAGGCCACACATAAAGCACCATGGGTACGAGAAATAGTGGAAGAGGCTTACAGAGCAGTGGTAGGCTGGACTTGGGGCTGGAATTGGTAGTCGAATGGAAACAGTGCAAGTACTTTAGGGACAGAAACAGAGGCAGGAAAGAAGAAAGTACAGGAATTGGTAGAATCAAAAATGACGATATAACTAAGCACCTAGCAGAACAATTGAGAGTTTACACGTTAAATGATCATGAACAAGAGCTTTAGAGCATAAAAAGATTCAAAGACAAAACGGGAAAAATAGCAGAGGAAGGGCGAAAAAACGTTACGGAACTCATAGGCAGATATAACAGAATATCAGAAATGGTGCAGGAGTTTGAACAATTGGCCGAAGAAATTGTAGTAAGATTCGGAACAGCAACGAATATAATATATTTAGCTAGTAAGGGCGTGTCGCATCTACCAGAGGCAGCTTGGGGGCTATAGTCGAAGCAAAAATGTTGTCGGAACAACTCAGACCAGGTCTCAAGTTCCCAGGGGGAGAAAATGAGCTAACAGAAGAGAAGATTAGAGAAATCGCAGATATAGCTACCTTAGCATTTAACGGAAAAATCATATACTACGTAGAGATACCATTAGTGACAGAAAAAATCTTGGTCTCCTTAGAATATCACCGTTGCCAGCGGAACAAGTGGGGTTGAACTCTACGGCCGTAGTAGCATTTCTACAGCTGACATACAAATACATAGCAAGAAGCGCGAGCGCGAAAAGATTTGCGATGATACCGCAAGAAATAGTACAGCAATGCAAGAAGATGGGAAAAATACGCATATGTAAACAAATGGAACCAACACAAGAGGTAGAAAAACACCACTCTGGGAGATGCGACTTATATTGGGTGAAACGGTGAAAAACCAGAAGAATGTCCAATAATACTGGCCAAATTAAGGGGCACATATTGGACACGCCTCAATGCGAAGAATTAGCATGGATTTAGTACTACAGGAGAGAAGAAGGTACATGTGCAGTGTGAACATACCAAGCATAAGACGCTCAAAGTCACAAACTCAGAAGTAATAAATCTAGAGAGAGACTACACAGCCCAAACATCCGAAACAAGGTTACACCTGGGCCAAGAGGGGGAAAAGTCAGATATCTAAGTTTAAAAACTCAAACTTAAACTTGAAAGTGATTATAGACAAAATAAAGAAAGTAGGAGAAGGGAAGCTACTGAAATTAGTAAAAAGATTAATATGGGATGGGTAACAGGAACTCAATAATCAGAAGCACGTGCACAGAAACATAATAAAAGTAGAAACAAGATTGGTGGATATGATCCAACACGTAAGTAAAACACTGCAACGGAAGAGGAATTTTCCGATTGGAAGAAGTATGCGTGAATGGTGACAAAAGTAGTGCTTGGTGCGGCAGCAGGGTCATTCAGAATTTTTAAATCGTGGGCCCCCGTGATACTTAATCTAGCGAGAATGTTCGCAGGTAGACAACGCAACGACAATGCAGCAAGAGGCGGGACTATGGCAACCAATCCCTTAGTACCACAGCTTATACCCATCGAAATGCAGAAGCAGGCTATAAGACAACTAATCAACATTTTGGCAGTCCATACCGATACATAAACTTCAACGGGGGACAAAAGCATCTCCTGAGGGTCGCGAGTCCGCATAAAGACGCAAAACGTGATAAAGGGAATCCCGTCACAGAAGAAGAAAAATAAATAATTTTAAGAACTATGAAATAATAAGAGAAGATATGCAAAATGATAATATAATGGCAATGGTTATTTTAATATTTATCAATGGTAATTGTTATTATATTAATAGTATTGTACTAACAATAATAAACATAATATTCATTATAATAATAATAATAAGAACAATATACGCAAAATGATCAAGATATTTTAATGGTAATCGTAACTGTAATAATGACAGCAATAGTAATAACAAAAACCATAATAATACCAATAATAATAATGAGAATACTGTAAAAAAAAGAAGAAAAAATGAAATCAAGGAAAAATGAATGTATTAGATATAAGTTAACTAACACAATACCAGAGAAATACGTTAGATATTATAGAAGGCAGAGCGCATACATAAAGAAAATTGTCATACAGGGATCACACGTGACGACAGGACGAGAGATAAAAGTGTGAGAAATAATGTGAAAAAAATCGCGGTTCTCCTATAAAATGGAAGAATGAATGAACCACCACTTGCGAAACAGACAACATAAATAACATAATACGTGCACTACACATACAATCATAGTTCGGCAGCCACTGGCCACATCGCACTGTTTCACTCGGTTGACAACGCAGCTGCTCAAGCGGAGAGCTTGAGCAGGGGAGAGCGATGGTATATAGAGCCCAACGAGCCACGGTTAGGGGGTGAGTAGATGTCGGGTCTAACGATAGAAGCACACGCACGTCTCTGCTTTTACGAGAATCGGTTAATAAAGTACAATACTATTAACGAGTTAAGATTGATTTCGCGAAGCACCTCATTGCCACCTACTCCCACGTTACAATATTATCTTACATTTTAAGTGATATAAATTATTTATAGCACTATACGTAGAACTCAACAACTCAAATCACGTTCCATAGAGCACTTTATAGCTGTAACTGGCTATTTTTGTATATAATGAGCGTTATTTTGAAGCCAACATATTAAATTTCGAATAATTGATGATGGCTTTTTCGACAACAACTATCATTGACAATAATAAGCTTCTTACATATGTTACCAAACTTACAACAAAAATTTTATAGAGCATTTTATAGCTTAACCTGGTCATTTTTCGAGCTAGAAGGCGCCATTTTTAATACTATAAGTTGAATTACATTTGTAGCCAGATGACTTTGGGAGGCGTATATTAAAACTCATATTTGAAGCTTTTATTCGATTTTCTAGCATATTCTTAATGTAGGGCGAAGCACTGTCCAAGTTGACATCGACGTTACATATATATATTGACACCGCAAAATAACGTACCTATAGCCTATATAACTCATTCGTCTCATTTAACTCGAGCTTTAAAGTTATAACATTGGATGTTTGGTCCATGCATTATGAACGCATTTTAAATGACGTAACCTAAGGATGTCACGAACGCGAGTACAGTTTTTATTTGGAAAGTTCTAGATGAACACATGCCACGTGACGGAATTTTAACCCTATATAGATTTACCAAGCAACGTTATAGTTGTTAAGATTATTATGCTTTATGTCCAATACCTACCTTATAGCTGAACAAACTTATCAGCCATACCAATGGTAATACATAGCCTACAATTGTAATTTTCATTTTTCTGGGTCGCTAACGGGTGGCGTAAGGTCCGTCGCATGTACGTACACTGCCTGATCACACTCTGGTAAGAACTTGCATGGTCCGTGATTGCTGTCATCCGGTAATTTGGGGTCGAGCCATTAACTTTCTTGCGGTAGCTATAATTTTTCAATTTATTATTTACACCCTACATACCGATAAATTCATATGTATAGATGCAAGCGTCATGCAGGAAAGTAGGTCAATAATTAAAAATTTTTCCATTTAAAAATCTGTAACGTGAGTAAATTTCTAATTTCTAATAAAAAAACCTTTTTTTGCCGGATTTAAACTTGCGATCTCATGCATACGAGCCCTTTACCGTAACGACTTAGCTACAAGGTACCTCTGTAAGTAAGCTACATATCACTAACTCCTATATTTTAGTTTGTAACTGTTGACCCTTTGCGTCACCTTAGGTGGCGTCACCGAGATAGTTCCGTTTATTAATACTCAAAAAAAATATCAAAGTCAAAGATGCGTGAAGCGCAGCAAAATTCAATAAATTAAAAATGCACTGAAATCCCAAAAAACTAATTTTACGTAAATAATACCCAAGATTTATCTGAACCCACAATACAAATATTTAATGCACAAACACTAGTTTCAACATCTAATTATTACACTTAATTATTAAGGAAAGGATGAACACAATGAAATCCACTATATGTGGGAAAAAGCCTGGCAGCATAAAAAAACCCGATTTATTTTATCGACACAATTGAGAATTACCAGCTTAGTAATATACCAATTCCACTATTAATTTTAACTGAATGTATGAGTGTATGTGTGAATGCAAAGGGGACAAAGGGGGAAAATGCACACGCGAGGATTTCCAGCGGACACGCGCGATCACCAAAAACCCGCACGGACAGCATTAAAGAGAATAAACAAAGAACACACGGTCGCATACATACTAGTGGAGATCAACCTGCCACTACAAAGGGCAGCAACGCTGCTGGTGCACTTGGTGCCATTTGTTCCAAAAGGATTGTCTGGCCTTGGTGATGAATCGCCAAGATCAAAGTCGATTATCTGGAATGAGAGTGAAATCGTTATCAGGAAGGGCCGTAAAAGGTCTACCTATCAATAAATGAGCTGGTGTTATAGCTAATGGATCATTCCAGTCCGATAAGAGAGCACAGAGGGGTCGGGAATTTAAAATTGCTTCAATTTCAAGGGCGAGAGTTTCGAGCTCTTCATAAGTTAATAACTGATCTTTGATTACGCGTTTAAAATGATGATTAAATGACTTAACAGCTGCCTCCCACAAACAACCGAAGTCAGGTGAGAGAGGCAGATTAAGGGCCAAATGATTTCTTTGGTTTCAATATAATTTTTTAATTCACTTGTGTGCTCTCCAGGACTCAAAACTGCAATAAGCTCGCGCAATTGGTTATTCGCGCCTATAAAATTTGTTCCATTATCGGTGTAAACATGAGCAGGTATTCTCCGCCGACTTACAAAACGACGAAGTGCACCAAGAAACCCCGCGGTTGACAAATCACTTAATATTTCTAAATGAACTGCTGTAGTGGGCATACAAATAGAAACGCAACCATAAGCCTTCACCTTACTGTGATTACGAAACTTCTTTTTTGTGATGAAAATTGGTCCAAAAAAATCAATCTCTGTATGGTAAAAAGCTAGAGCTTGATTTACTCTACACGCGGGTAGATCTGCCATTTTAATATGCATAGGTTTGGGATTCGCCCTTTTACAATCAACGCAATTATCAATAATATGTTTAATCTGATCTTTACGATGTAGTATCCAAAATTTTTGTCTAAGTGTTTTGAGAGTATTTAATGCTCCTGCGCACCGCGTGGTAGAGTTCGCGATGCACCTGTCGAATTATCAAGTCGGTAATACAATGTTTTGCTGGTAATAAAATTGCATGTTTTTCATCAATGACAATTCAGAATTTTCAAGCCAACCTCCCACACGAATAAGCCCATTTTCATCAATATGAGGGGCTAAATTATCAAATTAAGTACCATTTTTCTGAATTTAGTGTTTTTATTTCGCTCAGATGTCCTAGCAGCTATCCGCTTACATTCAACCGCAAACCTTTCCTTTTGAATTAAGAGAATGATTTTCTGCTCTGCTTCCTTTCTTTCCCTAATACTCATTGGGTCATTCGAAACCTAAAAACGAAATAGTCGTAAGATCCTCGCCGCGGCCTTGACCAGACACCTATATGAGGACGAACGCGAAAAAAGATTGTTGGTGATGATTGTTGTAGCGAGGCAAACAGCTTTCTTCAATCCAGGCACATTTTCGGTCGCCGCAATATTTACACTAACAGTCCAAGCAGATTCAAAATGCGACAACCATGAAGGACCCTCAAACCAATTTTTATTTTTCAAGAATTCTGCTGGAAGTTGTCCCTGAGATAGTGCATCTGCTGGGTTGTCCTCAGATCGGGTATGTCTCCATTCAACCGTACCACCTAACGATTAGACTAACGCGACGCTCCTTGCTTCAAAGGCCTTCAACTCAGAAGGTGATTTGTTCAACCCGTGAAGTACGATTGTGGAATCAGACCAGACCTTATCAACCGTAAAACGCAGAGACAACTGAATTGATTTATAAAGCTTCGCAAGTACCTCTGCTGCACACAGTTCAAGCCTTGGGATGGTGGACGGCTCGACCGGTGAGACTCTCGATTTCGCACAGAGAAGCCGGACGCAAATATGACCTAAATGACTGAACGATCGAATATAAATACAGGCTCCATAACCATTTCGACTGGCATCACAAAATCCGTGAATCTGGATCCGACTGGGATTATTAGCAGCTATGTTCCTGTCTACTGCAAGATTATTTATCGAATTTAACTGTCTAGCAAATAATGCCCATCGAGAATGCAACTCCCGTGATATTGATTCATCCCACTTCAGCTTAGCCGTCCAACAGTCCTGCATGAGAATTTTGGCATACAACATAATGGGTCCTAGCAACCCGAGTGGATCGAATAAACTTGCGATTTTTGACAAGATCTCGCGCTTAGTGTAAGGACGAGAGGTATTAATTTGTTGTGTTTGGCATGTCAAAATATCAAGCTGCGAATTTCAAACTACATCTAGAGGTTTCAGCACGGGACTAGAATCTATCGCAAAATCTGATTCAATTAAATTTAGGTCAATATTATCAAGGGCATGGCGATGGTTCGAGGACCATTTACGAATTTGAAATCCACCTAATTTCAACAACTGAATAATCTCATCACGAATCTGCTTTCTCTCGTCCAGCGAATCTGCGCCTGTCAAAAGATCGTCAACATATAAATGTCGTCTCAATATCTCACTAGTGCGAGGGAACCTTAAAGCTTCATCATCTGCCAGCTGATGGACCGTCCAGATAGCCAGGAAAGGAGCCGCTGAAACGCCAAAAGTCACAGTATTCAATTCGAAAGTTCGGATCTCGTTCTTATTATACCACAGTATCCGCTGAAACTTGCGATCATGAGGATGAACAAAAACTTGTCGATACATTCGCGCAATGTCGGCAGTTATAACGTATGAATAAGTTCGAAAACTTATCAAATGTTCAAATAACGTTCGCTGTATCGTAGGACCGACGAGCAAGGATTCATTTAAAGATACGTTATTACTGGCTTTGGCGGAAGTATCAGAAACTACACGAACCTTTGTCGTGCTGCTAGAACTTTTAATTACGGGATGATGAGGTATGTAATATTCAACTTCTTGCTCGTCGCTTAACAGCGTCATATGTCCAAGATCAATATATTCCTGTATGGTTTTATAGTATTCGGCCTTAAGCTCGGGATCTCCTTCCAACCTTTTTTGTAAAGCATAAGATCGACGTAATGCCTGGGGTTTCTAACTACCTAAAATGACGTTTGGATCCCGGAACGGTAATCTTACAGTATATCTACCTCGAACATCGCGAGTGGTATTTTTTACATAATGCTCTTCGCATAGTTTCGAATTGGGAGCGACCCTGGGAGCTGTATCAAGTTCTCCAATCTTCCAAAAACGTTCTAAAAGAGAATTAAGTTCAATCTAGCTACAATTTAACGTGCGTTTAGGTTTATTTTCAATGATTCCCCCAGCAATAACCCATCCTTACTGATTTTTTTGTAATATTAAATCGCACTGATTTTTTGAAATATCAGTTTGGCCTATTAAAAGCATTGACAAAGTAGCTCCGGAGCCTATTAATAAATCAACTGATCGCCGAATGTAAAATCGGGGATCTGAAAGTGTAATATTTTTCGGTATGTTTTAATCCTGTCGCGGAAAAATTTTATCTGGAACCAAATCAGCAATTTTGGGTACTGTCGAAAAATTTAACTCTTTTTTAAAGTCACTGTGATGTGCTTTAAATTTGATTTTAACGCAATATCGGGATAAAGTGCAAGTGTCATTATTGCTGCCTATGGAAACTGAGCATTTCTGTTTAGGTAATTTTAATGAGTTTACCAAACTCTCTGTAATCAAGTGAGTCGTGGAGCAAGAATCCAACAATGCCCGAGCCTTTACAAACTCCCCGGAGCCACTCAAAATTCGAATCAGAGCAGTAGTTAAAAGTTGGGACCTAGGAACTAAGGTTCCATTACTAACAGACTGGTGGCCTAGTCATGACGAATTGGAGGGTGGTTTCTTAGCCGATTCTACCTTAGGAACGCCGATGGTATGCTTGGACAACGAATCCGGTCGTTTATCTGCATGCAAGAGTGTATGATGCATTTCGTCGCAACTCTTGCAACGGAGCGGATTCGTGCAAGCTTCAGTGTGGGGGCGCAAGCAATTCCTACATAAACCCTGCTTTCGAACAAAATTCCAACGTTGTTGTAGACTTAATGTCTTGAATTCAGGGCAAGCATAGAGTAGGTGATCAGATTTGCATCGGGAACAAGAGGACTTAAGTCCTGTAGCAAAAGTTCTAGTACTGGTGTCAGAACGTTGGAACTTTGTTGGGAGTCCTGTCGAGTCAAAGTTACGTTTTCTATTACCTACAACCATGGTCGGAACGTTCCTTTCATATGATTGTAACAAAAGAGCGGTCTCAAGCAAAAAATCAAAAAACGGCTTCAATGACAGAAGCTCATCAGATTTAAGAGTTTTTTTCCCATTCCTTACGCGTAAACGCTGGAAGTTTTTCTACTATAATCTCAATGATAAGCGAGCTATCTGGTACAACCTGTAATGACTTAAGGGTGCTCAAGTGCTGTACTACCATGTCGTGAAGTCTAGTCAATGTCTGTAAATTCGCCTTGTCAACAGCTGGTAGATGCAAAATCGCCCTGATCTGTTCGAATACTAAAATTCGTTTGCGTTCATACAACTTTACAAGCAAATCCCAAGCTCCTTTGTAACTTTCTCCACTAACCTTAGAAATCCCAAGTTTTTCTGCTACTTCTACCTTCATGCAATCTTTCAAATAAGTGAATTTCATTAAGTCGTCGATGTCAGTGCATTGGTCAACTTATACCTTGAACGCGTTCGAAAAGAAAGCCACTGGTCAGATGTGCCGTCAAAGGTAGGTAGTCCGGCCACCGGTAGTTTCATGAGTTTTTGTTTTTCCATAAATGCGTTGTCGCCCATACCGGTGCTCGAACTCCTAGAGCTGTTCTTTATCTTATCGTACCCTACCAGCTATCCCAACGTATTTGTCCTGTATATCAAGAAATGCGTTGATCTTCTCATTATTTAAATCAATTTGTTGAAGTTCGTCAATGTAACGTTCACAGTCGATCAAACGTTTATTTAGTAAGCCAATGTAAATACCTGCTTCAGTAGAATTGTACCGTTTTTCATTGAGTTTTGTTTCAACATGCGCAAGTTGGCCTTCAAAACCATCTATCTTTTTCCCTATGTACTCAACACGCGCCTGTACGCGCTGCGCCATTTTGTTCGATATATTAAACGCTCAAAGGGAGAATCAGGGAGATCCTTTATAAAAACGGTGTTAAAATGTTCAAATAATTCTATAGCAAGAATAGTCACCAAAACTGCCTGAATCAAGAGCGGATCACTGACAAGTGGCAAGAGTAACACAATACATCAGGCACTTGTTAATCCGAGCAAAGGTTTCACCGCCAGGCTGTCTCCTTTCAGGAGGCGGGGCTCAAAGCACGAAGCACCGGCCGTCCAGGTTCGGTCGGTCGCAGAGTGCCCGGGATCCTCAGACCCCCAAGAAACAAGTGTATGAAAAAAATAACTCTTGCCACGAGTCGTCCGCTTAATACCACTTAACACTAAATCAAATCGGGAAGACCCCCTTTTGCCACTTTAATCGAATGCAGCAACTTGAGTAATGCTCACCCGATAGTCTAGCCCAACCGACAACTAACCGAATTTTCCAAAAGCAAAAATATTAATTTTGTATTAAATTGAAAATGCACTGCTGAATAGCCGATGAGAATCGACTTATGCGTCAGCCCTCACCTAAGTTTATTTAAAATGTCACAACGCATTTTGTTTGGAAATAGGTTAACTAACCAATATCAAATTGATCAATCAACGCAACAAAATTAGCTAAACGTTAATAAAACAATAATTAAATGGAGCCTAGTTTATTCATGAGTGTCTACGGGCAACGGTATTCAGTGGTGGCAAGGTATTTATTTGCACACGACTTGATAAGTCAGGACAGGCCTGACGCAAAAAATAAACAAAAAAGTCAGCGTGGCTCCGACGTACAAAATAAACAAGCAAGTCGGAGCAGCTCTGACGTTAAAATAAAAAGCAAGTCAGCGCCTAGTTCTAACGTTAGAATGACAACCAGGCTAGCAATTGAATTAATCAAAAAGTCAACCACTTATCTTTGTATTGAGGGTAGAATGCAGAGGGGAAGCAATGGTCGCGTCGAGGTGATCCCTGGCTGGAGAGATGGTATAGCGTCGAAGTCAACGGTGTCGAGTAGATGGCAAGATGGCCGCTTCCCTGCAATGCCACGCTCGCGCTGCAGCACGCTCGCGACTTCTAATGGCCGCGCGAGAGGTTAAACACGACCGAACACGAGATACGACAAAAAATGGAGTGAGCGAGAGATCTCTCTAGAGGCACCAAAATGTTGACTCTCGGCGTCACCTTAGGTGGCATCACCAAGATGATTCAGTTTATTATTAAAAAAAAACATTGAAGTCAAAAATGCGTGAAGCGCAGCAAAATTCAATAAATTAAAAATGCACTGAAATCCTAAGAAACTAATTTTACACAAATAATACCCAAGATTTATCTCAACCCACAATACAAATAATTAATGCACAAACACTAGTTTCAATATCTCATTAATATGCTTAATTATTAAGGAAAGGATGAACACAATTAAATTCACTATTTGTGGGAAAAAAGCCTGGCGGCATAAAAAAACCCGATTTATTTTATCGACACAATTGACGATTAACAGCCTGGTAATATACAAATTCCACTATTAATTGCAACTGAATGTATGAGTGTATGTGTGAATGCAAAGGGGACAAAGGGGGAAAATGCACACGCCAAGATTTCCAACGGACACGCGCGATCACAAAAAACCCGCACGGAAAGCATTGAAGTAAATAAACAGAGAACACACGGTCGCATACATACTAGTGGAGATCAACCAACCACTACAAAGGGTAACAACGCTGCTGGTGCACTTGGTACACGCTGGCAAGAACAGCTTCCGCTGGTGGTGCTGGTGGCACGCTTTCGGGGACAAACGCCCGGTGCACCGGTCACGAGAGCAAGGCAATCGTCAATGCGAGAGAGATGCAATATGATGCAATAACGTGGCAAAACGTCGAGTCGAGTGGAGCCAACTAGCCTAAGCGCAGGCGAGAAGTGCCTCTCCTTGGACGGCGCGGCTGCCGCAAGCAACAGGGCCAAGCAGCGCCCGTGGCCGCGACGGTAACCAATCACCGAAGCTGCAGCTTTAAGCTCCGCGACTTGAGGCCCGATTGAAAGGGGAGAAGGTGGGAGAGAAAGGTCTTAATGACGTCAGCGGACGCAGAAAAGCATACATGTTCCGACTGAACAATAACTCACTTTCAATATAAAATTAAATGACGGTTTATTTATAGATTTGTCTAAATAGTTGTTAATTTATGTTATCAAACAGTTAAGCCAATAATTTCATAAGTTTGTTAAAACTTTAATAATTAGTTACAGCTGCAGCTTTTTTATATATCAATTATTATTCCTCTTATCATATTAACTTGCTAATTTTTCAATAAATAAATAAATATTTTCTGAATTTTTACTCATTTTTTATAACTTTTTATAACAAAGTCTTACGCATATAATCTTTTTCTATAGTTACTATACAAATATATGGTTCTATGGATAAATAATTTGATTTTTATTTCGTCTTATCATTTCAAAATTTCAGCTAGCATTATTACCGAACAAATTTCGGCAGAATCAGCCACATCAACGTATTTAGGGGCGGAATCAGCCACATCTACGTATATTGTGGGCTGAAATAGATTAACTTGATACATGGTTGCCCAAGTTTTTTTCAAAAATTTTTCCTACATTAATGCTTCTACCTTCTTGACTGACTAAAATTACACGTTTCTATAATTACTTCTGAAATAATTATACTATCCCTACTCTTCCAATGACCCAATTATCAAAAACAATAAATAATTTTAACTTTAATTATTTGTTTTTCTTTCGGGTACTAGGTCTTAGTATAGTGGGTTATTCGGTTAAAAGAGCGAGCGATTCATATTTATGCTTTTCTTTGAAACCATTTCGAGTCAGTGGATAAATTATTTAATATTGAACATTGTAGTCGGGCAAGTTAATTTGGTAATTTGCTTTATGGTGCGTGGGTTTTAATTTATTTGAATCAGGTATCTGGCTGAAATTTAGTTGTCTTCTATCCAGTATCTGCTCCATCTACGGTATAACTGTTAGTCACGTTTTTTGTTTTCCGCCGTAGCAACACAAAGTTGGTGATTTTTAGAAGTAGTAAAATATTTTATTAAAACCCATGATTTCCGTTAGAAAAATATGGAGCTTACTTGTCCTTAAATCTAACTGGCTCTCTCTTTTGTCAAAAGCATGTGCTATCTAGAAATCTTTGTCTATACGCATCATAATCGAAATCATATTACTCCTATGCAGTAAGTATAACACTCGGAAAAAAAGAGTTTACCTTATTTTTCCTACATTGGGCACTTTTGCAACCCTGGTACACCTTTGGTAGAAAAAACAGAGTTTGACACTGATGTGCATCTGATCAGGGGGGTCCCAGCAGTCTCTCGAGCGTTGTTTCGCAAGCACCCTCGGCCCAGGGACCGCCTTCGAGAGATGCAAATTTGTGACTAAAACTATTATTGTATTTAAATAACATTGTTTCCGATTGGGAATCCTTAGACAATTGTATAAGAGTTATGTTTGCTTTTATTCCTAATTACTTAATAATTTATTAATTAACAAACAGTGTTAGCGGGAGCGTCTATTTGGTTATGTGTTTATAGGTGCCTAAACACTATTTTATTTAAATTACCTGTTGATTTAAATTTTATGGGTTAGGGGTAAGTATCTGTTTCATTAGCTATATCACTAAGTGTCACGTACCTTAATTTCTGCCCCACTATAGCAATAATAATTATTTTTGAAGTACTAAAACATTGTATCTAAACAAATCTTTTTTTTTTGACACATTTAGAGCTTTATCGCCTAATAATCTAATTGGTTTCATCCTTTGTCCAAAGCATGTGCAGTTTAGCAAACCTTGTCTATTTACATCATAATCAAATGTATAGTATACTTATATAGTAAGAACAATTGACGAAAAAATATTGCTGATCATATTTTGTATGAAAAAAATTTGGTTTTCTATTGGGAGATATTAGCCTATCACTGCTCGGATATAGTTTGCTAGACTGCAGCGCAATGATGGTTTTCACACACCTAGTTTTTTTGCATCATGTTCCTTAATCGGTTGCTTTGCCCGCTTCCTGTAATAAGGTGTTATTAGGAAATGATATAGGGTATTATTCCATGTACCTAATTCTAAGACCCGATATACTACTCCGCTAACAATCTCAGTAAATAAATAATTTATTAATAGACAGTGTAGTTGACAAGTTATATTTTATTTTTATTTCGTATGAAGCTCAAGCGTACAGGTCTCCCGTTATCTGTTTTATCTGTTTTATATCTAACGGTCAGATTTTATTGTTGTACCTTTGACTGTTTGCCATATAAAACGTGCGGGCATAACAGAGAATCTCGGCGGGCTGCGAAAGAGCGGCTGTAGCTATGATAGTTGTTTTTGGCCATGTTTGACGATGTTGGAGGGATTTGGAGATAGGATTTGCTTGTTATCGGAATAATTTGTCTGTGTTCGGGAGACTTTGACGAAAATGTGTCTTTTGTGTGATTTTGCCATCTTTGGCTATGGTTAAAATGCCGGGGGTGGGGCTGTATGGGGAGATAAATTAATTAGACTCATCTAAATTATAAGTCCTTGCGGTTTGTTAGGTTCTTAAGGGATAACCTACCGAAAATAGAGGGCGTAGAGGGGCACGATGGTCGTGGGGCAGCCGCAAGGGGCGTCCAGAGGCGATAGGGAAAATAAGGGTGGGGCGCCGGGAAGGAGCGGGGGGGGGGGGGGGAAGGCAGGCGATTCAGCA
>JAPYYV010002023.1:0-31168 GCA_030522625.1 Copidosoma aretas
ATTTATCCATAGTAGGCTCAAGAGGCGCTATGATTAATTGAAATCTTTAAATACTAGAAACTCTCTTTCCTTTGACAGCATATATGTTGCGTTTAGTAAACAATATTTACTTTAATAGCATAATATATTAAAGATATGAATAAATAATAGATCAATCCATATAAACAAAGAAAGTAGCATATATGTGCAAAGTGTGCTTATGCGATACCACGATAATACTAGTTTAGCAATCATCGTACATTTGCTATTATTAAGTACCAAAATATTGTCAATTTTTACTTACATAACTTAATATTTACATATTTACAAATCACCGTAAATGTCGAACATGTCTGAATGATGTTTGATCTTTGTTGTTTAATATTCATAATTACACGATTTATGTAGATGATAAAATTATTAATATATTAATTTATAGTTGGCTTGTAAGGCGCTATGGTTATACAAATTTCGCAATCACTGAACAGTTTGTTTTCTCAAGTTTCAAAATATCGTTAATTTTCGTTTTATCTTAAAAATATTTAGTCTTTAATATATTGTAAATATGAATGTACGAGTAATTCATACAGGCAAATAATTATTTACATATTTGAAAATCATGGTAGGCTGAAAAGATACTATGATAACATGCAATCTTTAATTAATTAAAAATTTTTTTTTACGATTTCCAACATATCAGACACCTATAACACATTAAAACAAATGTTGATTACTGAAGAAAAAAAAATTTATATAGTCACAAAAATTATAACCATATTAATTAATCATAGTAGGCTTTAGAGGCGCTATGATATTTAATTTGTTTCCCTGTATAATTATATCTTATAGATAATTACAATAGCTATTTTCTTTATTTTTAATTACTTTACTACATCATTTTTTATGAACTATTTACTAATATGGAAAAAAAAGACTCGATAACCCATAGACAGATTTTTAGTATTCTGAGATAAAAATGATTTTCTCATGCATATAGCGGTTCAACAATGATAATATGATTAAGTACCTCATTCTCGTTTTTAAAATTATTTTTAAATAATTTTCTATATTTGTATTATCGTGGTACTACGATTATTTCTACAAATCGTAACTCGAAACATGCTTGGTAATACAATGATATTTTTGCTTTATTGTTGTTATACTACGTGCATTAATTTTAGTAATAAATATGAAGAACAGGTTCCATTGTTTTCAAAATGAAATTATTTTAACAATGTTAATCCTACTTGACAGGTAAAAAAATTAGAATATTAGTTTAAAAATAATTTAACGTGTAGAGAACAATAATAGCTTCATTTGACCATTTTGGATCATCCTGATGTGTTATTGGATTGTTTTCTGTATTACATAGAAGCAGAACGGTAGTATGTATGAAAGCTTTTTTCTAATTTTTTGGCAGTGTCTTTTCCTTGTACGTTAGCATTGTTGTTATAGAACATTGTAGGATAAGGAATATTATGAGTAATTTGTCAGGGGTAAACAAATTTGAAATATTACGTTCAATGCAGACTTTATCGAAAGAACCTTACGTAAGAACAATATATGGATTTCCATCAGCCGTAGGCGGTACTATGGAAGGTTAAGCAAATTATTATCAGCAATAAGAATGTATGAGTTGTTAACAATATTATCTTGCAGAAACACTTTCAGAAATTGTTATGTTAATAGTAAATTGAAATATTCCAATGGAGTCTTTTAGAATTATTGTAAGTACTAACGATCTCTTAATTTTCCAGGTTCGTGTTGTACGTACTCTCCTCTTCCTCTGTTCATTCATTTGAAGATTTCTGTTCGAATAACGTAATGTAAATAGTGCTGTCGTCTCTAGATGTATATTGTAAAAGATGTACCACCTAAAAGCCAATGATTACTGCCTCGTACATTTCAGAGGCTTCCTAATTGTGTTTCATAAAACTTTTTGTGATACGCATGTATCAAAAACCTTGTAATTCATTATTTACAATAAATATATGTTATACAATACATGAGTAAGATGGATCTGTGTTGAATTAATTATCAGATTATACTGTGTAAGCCGATTTCAGTAATTATATTCCCAAAAATATATACGATACTCATCTTCCGAAATTTGTATTTGTCGATTACCAAATACAAACGTCAACCAGTAGGTCAACCAAAATGGGTTTTTCTACTTACGTCAAAATCTAGATCTGCCTATCTACGTACCTTCGTCAATTTACCATTTCTATAAAACTAACTATAAGGGAATGAAAATTTTGTTGAAACTGTAGGAGAAATTCATACTTTGGACATTCTTATTCATCATTTTAGTGATACAAAAAAAAAAAAAAAAAAAAATATGTAAAAAGTACAAAATATGTATTTATGACTCGGTAGATAATTATATGTGGGTAACTCCTAGCTATTCAAGGTAAAAAAACTAGAATGCAGTTCTTGAAACCTCCCGCAGGAGTAAAACCACAAATTAATGTGTTTCTGTTCTTGATGGTAAGAAAATTATAAAAGATGTATTCATAAAGTAATAAAAGATCTGCTAATGTCAAGATTCTGTGTGCTTAAATAGTAATTATTACTGAAAAAAGAAATTTCACCACGATTTCATTAAGACGGAGCCAAAAATTAGAAAAATAGATTATGATCTTATATTGGCGTACCGCTTTCTATTAGCGGACGTCGATATTATTGTTTACCATTATAGATTACCTTTGGAAATTGTTACATGTGACTTATCTTCATTTTCCTTTAAGATTCATTGTTTTTTCTGGTTTTAAATGTTATTATATCATAGTATTACAATAGTTGAGCGGATGCTCTAAAGAGCCCAAAGACAGCTCTCCTCGTCCTCTAGAGGGAAATATCCTCCAGAATCGAGGCTATGTTGCTTGAGTTAGCGGCTCAGCACTCCTAGCCGGGAGGGAAATAGCAAAGCATTATTGAAATACAAAAAATAAGTGGACAATTGAATTTTCTGGGAAATCTATCTAAGTTTTTACAATTTTTTCCGTGATGACTTCCAATAAATGTGTTCAAGGAAGAGAATGAGCCCAGAAAATTGAAGATCAGATGTGAATTGAAAAGGATTAAAGTAATTTATTGAATTGGTTTTTAAGCTTTGATATCTTAAAAATTCACACAAACCCTTCGGGCTTGCGATTCGCACTTGGCGCCCTAGGAATTAAATGTACTATTTTCGGTAGATTAATGAGTATTATTAATATTATGTAACTATTTAGTACAATTATACGGGAAAGGACTTGCATATTTTTGATAAACATGCCCTATTTTTATATACATTCATTAAATAACCGTGTTGAACAGTGTATACACGTGAAATAGTGACCTTACTTTACATCTATACAGAGAAAAATAGGATACGCAATCCGAGCGCAAGCCATCTCACCCGTAAGCGCACTTTGCGTCCGTGGTTGCGAAGGAATAAGCTGGCATAATATACTATTCTTTTCGTACAACTCCGGACTACTATAATTTCGCATAGTGGGCATTTTTCTGTAGTATACTTCAAAATTTCTAACTTCGTCATTTTTGTTTCGGAAAAAAATGTATATTATAATCAAAAATTTCTTGGGTTTTTCTTCTTATACATCTTAGTTTGGTGTTTATATTTTCTAATAGTAAATGTCAACAATAAATAAATTGCATGAAAATAAACATATTCACATGTGCGTTCTGATTATATAATTTTCTGACCAATTTTGATATGTATTGACAATGTATTCATTCCAAGCTTTCGGAAAAATATAGTAGATGTTTAAGATTGTCGGAATGTAGGATTGTACGTTTTGTTTTATTCCAACTTTCAACCCTTCTTTAGCATTCAATTCACATTTTATGATTTCTTACTTATACTCTTTCGGCTTTATTTACTTTCGGAAAATAAAATTTTCGGCAAAATGTGCCCCACCCGATCAGAGCAGTGACGCCAGACGGCTTCAGTATCTTCGGCTTTGAAAATCGAACGACGAATGCAAACGAATCTCTGCATTCTAGATATTTTAGCATAATGGGAGTCAGACCGAGTCCGTGGGAATTTCTCCGTAAGAAATAAGATAAAATTTATGTTATAACTTTTAGCCCAATCGACAACAGATAAATGTATGTTCATATCATTTTTTTATTTTCCCTACAGCAGGAGGTTTATTACAAGTATCGAATATAGCTGTTGCTGATGTGATAAAATTGAGCAGAGGGGATAGAGTTTCACGCCTACCAAGATACTGCACACGATTTCGGGGTAATATAATCCGAAGAGAAAAATTTGTTTATCATGTAAATTTTTTCCATCATGTAGCACTCGTATGCAATTATAAAAAAAACTTCGTATTCATTGACGCGAAACTTAAATTTGTGTGTTGTTTTTTTTTTTTATAGTGTGGCGCTTGTATGTACAACGCCAAATGAATAAAAGAGAGCTTGATGATGAACTTGCGGAAAGATACAGAGAGGAGTTTACAGCCGGTATTGACGGTGATTTGCAATTATTTTTATAATTTTTTGCTAGCCATCTAAACCAAATGACGGAAGTCATAATATTACAAAAATATTAAAAGTACTTACATTATTCTTTTCCGAAATTGAAGGGGTATTAGAAAAATTTTTTTTTGAACAGATTTTATACAACTTTCTATGATGATAATTAATTTAGTAGGAGCAATCATGTACCTTATCAATCCATTAGAAAACATCACATTCACATGATTGAGAAGATTTGTAATAAATGATTGAAACCCTTTGCATTGTGGTAGAGAACTATTCTTAGTATTAATGTAGTGTGATTTCAAAGAAAACTACGAGTGAGTTCAGAATACTCTAATCTATCATAATTTAAAGTATTAACAAATTCTGTTATTATTTCTTTTAACTAGGCAACGTCCTTAAAACAGCCTCAGGGACGACGGGAGAGAGAGAGGGAGAGAGAAACACATCTCGGTTAGGCATCAGAGTATCAGACTTATGAGCGGAGAGAGAATTTCACTCGTAGATCTTCAGCCCAGCCGCGCCGATAGTTGTAGGGCTGACAGCGACTTCACCGCGGTGAAAAAAAATAGAGGCTGCTATATCGCCGTAGGGTGCGCGGAAGCAGCATCACTAGCTGTGACTGCGCGTGTTAAATGTCAAGTTCGTCACAGGCTACGATCATTATTTCCTCGATTATTTCCCAAGATTAGGGATTATGAACAGTTGAAGATGTGTAGCTTGAAATTTTGCTCTTTTGCAGTAAAACATTTCTATGTTTGTAACTGTTCCCAACGAAAAATTATTTTGAAAAAATAGTCCGTACATCTAATTTTGTAATAACAATAGTATAAACCGCACTACAAATTGTATATGCGCAGTCCTCAATTCGATTTGCACTCTGTTCATCGAAATAGTCTTCTATTTACAGTCGTATATTCAAATTAACTTTTCAATTATTCTGTCCTTGCTTACATTCAAACAGCAAGACTAACTTGTTAGCCCACGAAAAATCACTCATCCACCCTTTTTCCTCTGAAAATTTACCCGGGTCCAAGCACACCTTGTCAACCACAACTACAACACTCTTGCATTCAAAGTACACCCGTCCAAACAATTTTTTGTTTCTCGAACCGCTCGAAAAACCTAAACAAGATACCTATACCACCAAACGTCCCTCGCACGCAGGGCTCCCTGTAGGCACCCACGCACCGACTCGTTCTAAAAACCGCGCTGATGAATACCCGCGAATTTGTCAAAAGCGCATTTTTCCTGCCGCGAAGGGGTTTCCGGCGGTCTGGCCGAAAACAAGAGCACGTGCAAACACGATCTCCCTCTGGCGGTGTGAATTTCACCGACGCAACACACACGCGGTAATAACATTCGTGCTGTGGTGGCGAGAAATATTTTTCCGTCAGGCTATATCTCGCTCGCTCTTGGCTTTGACGAGCAGTGCGGCCGTATGTCTATATATATATATATATATATATATATATATATATATATACATACACACACAGCTTCAAAGGGCGAGTATTCCATTTGTATGTTGTATACGCGTGAAGCTGCTTTTGTGCATCGCGGGGGGCTTAATTTATTTCAGCACGTCGAAATTCAACGTACCCACCTTTTTCTCTTAATTAGATCTCATTACTTTTCATCACTCCACGGCTGTTGGTGCGTTTATTTGGGCAACTTTCAAAACAGCGTGTAATATATGTGACATCTGCCATGTGCTATTAAATCTAATATCGTCGTATTACATTGCTGATCGAAAATGACGATAACTGATGAATTTTGCAAGACTTTATTGATCATTTGCATACGAACCCCTGAAAAAAACTTTATTTTTGCTCCTTACGATAAGTGATACGATTTGAGCACGTCACTAAAATAACAGTGTGATGAATTATTATTGCTTTGTGCAGCATCGTACGATATATATCGTACATGGATTGATTCAAAATTTAAATGTCATATGTGCCGAGCTTCAACATAAATTTTCTCTCTTTAAGGTAAATGTACCAATCCTTGGCCATCTTAGTAAGCCAATTTCAAAAATACTTCATGAATATCGAAAAAAAAGTAAAAATAAAAGTCTTATTAGGTATTATTTGAAAGTTATAACATTATTCTAAACAGTACCGTGACAAAGCAATTTTCTGCAAAAAAGTTATTATCTATTATTCAAGTTGGTCGAATGTCCTTATGCTTGGCCACTGTAGAAAAAAGTTGTCCCTGTGGCCAAAATTGAATGTCCCAATAACTGGCCATTTTTATGAATTATACGCAATTTACATTGGCTAATTATTGGGATGCACAAAAAGTAAGGTTATCCGTTGAAAATCACTTCCTTTAAATTCTTTTTTCAAAATATTGTGAAATAAGGAGTTTACTTCTTAATAGGAATAATATATGAGTTGTTAACTAAAATATATTATTTCATAAATTGGTGCAAATTATTGAATTGTGTTTGTGCCAAGCATAGGGACCACTTTTTTAGTGGCCAAGCATTGGTACATTTACCTTATATTGCAATGGTCAACAAGTAAAAATGTAAAATTTTAAAAATTATACTCTGAATCATATTTTTTTTCCCCAGAAACATAAATTATATTTTTTTTGGCAGAAACTGAAATCGTATTTTTTTTTTTTTCGACGAAAGCCGATTCCAAATGGTTTCTTTCGTAAGAAGCGACGATATGAAAATATTCCAGAACTGTTTAAGATGCAACTGAGAAGGGAAAAACTCTTCCACGTACAGAGCGAGAACAATGCCTCAGTTAGAACATTCAAATCATATACACCTCATTTAAAATGAAGACACTGCTCATTTAGAAGTTCAAAGCTCATAATTGGCATTTACATCTCCATGTAAGCCATCGTCGCGAGACCTACAATTTCACGCCCTCTTAATTGTCTCTCTTAATTCTCCCGCCAACTTCAAACGAGCACTTTAACTCCCAACTTTTTAATAGCCTAAGACGATTCTGAACCAGCTCGAAACACCGGGGCCGGATGAAATTGGAGGAGAAATTTAATTACATACTTCCGAGGGGTAAAAAACAAAAATAACTCGGTGAACAACTTTTCAATTGAAGCTACCACTTTTTTCGCAACGAAAAATAAACGGCAAACTTGTCGAGTTCGCAAAGCGGAGGCGAAACTAAATGCGATCGCCGGCTGAGCTTGGCAAAGTGCATCCCTCATTCTCTGCTTGTATATGTATGTATGCATTCTGCCTGGCTACCTCCCGCTGCTTTTTGCTCGTATTTGCTCACATAATCGGTCTCTGGTAAATAATCACTGGCAAACGGGGTGCGGATCGCCGACACTCACTCCGATGAGCTCAAGAAATACAACATTCAATCAGCTCTTCGTCCGTTGTGAAACTGCAAGTGTATCGTTTTCATCGTAGTTATCATTATTATTCATTCATCTCGGATGATCACTTGTCGAGTTGTGGGTTTAGAATTAAACTGATGGAATAAATATGTACATCGAATCGGAAAACATGTTTTGTATGATTGATAAGTTGCCAATTTTCGGAAGTTTCATAGCTCATTTCGAAATAGTTTGCATAAAAATGAAGGCCTTTACTTAATTTTGCATAAACTTTGAAAATTTGAAATCCAATAGAAAACCGAGTATCATGTCTTTTTTATGGATATTGTTCTTAAATAGGAAATTATGCGATAAAGGGATTTTTATCAAATGATTTTTTACTCACTGACAAGGTACACCCTCTCCGTACGACCATATCTCTTCACTATTGTATTCCAATGAACAGCTCTTTTAATTTTCCAAAAGTGCCAAGCATCGGTGCAAAGCCTGTTTAACCCAGCAAAGACGAAAAAACACGTGGAATGATAGAATCCTTCGAAAAGTCCGCTCGAGAAACAAATTAAATTGTTAACCAGACCGTTTGCTCCTTTTCAGAACTTCCACGCACGAGTCATAATTTCTCCTCGCGGCTACGACTGACTCTAGCAACGCCTTGCACTTCGCAATGTTTGTAATATATTTCCCGCAAATCCCGTCGATTTCCACCGATACTCCCTCCCATTTACCTCCGCTCATCCTCACAACCCCCCACTCCTTTACCCTTCCCTTTGTCTCTCCTCCTTTGCGTCCACCCACCCTCATTTTTCCCGCACCCCTTCCCGCTCACCCCACTTTGTCACGATCCGCGCAAGTGTATACACGTCCAACCCTTTGTCCTCCTCGTGTTCCCCGCTCCCATCGGCACCGATCGGCCAGCCCGCCCGGCGCGGTTCAGCACATATTTACCCAGGATTTCCACCATCATCCACGCCCTCCGGAAAATCAAAGCCCTCCCCGCTCTTATCGCAAACTTGGAGCGAAGTATCTACTACCGCCGGCCGCGGCTGTATGCCGTTACTCCCGCCGTCGTGTCCGATCCGCCGGCCGCTAGCGAGGCTACTGTTTGCTCGGGAGCAATCGCCGTTATTTGAATAACCGCCGCCCCCCCTCGATTTCACCCAGCCGCGGTCGCTGCACCCCTTATATCCCGGGGCGGAAGATTTCCGAATTTTCCGGACGAAAATGAGCCCGAGAACCGACCCGCCGGTACTCCTCGCTCCCCTCCCGGCCCGGACAACGCACCGCCGGACTCGATGTGCGCGCGATGACTCGAGAGCCCGCTCCGCCCGCCAGGAGTCTGAACAAACGTATGGTCGGCCAGGTCGGAGGAGCACGCGAAGAAGATTGGTTTTACTGTCTTCCGGGGGGGGGGGGGGGGGGGCGGGCCGCGGACAAAACAGCTGGATTCCCATTTTCGGGGCGCGGGGGGGAAGGGTGAACACCCGACCCCCGGGGCCCCCAAGCTTGCCCGGCCCGCGAGCGCGACGGGAAGCCTGCTGGCGAGTAGCGGGCAAATAACTCGCGCTCGGGGAGCTCGGCCTTGATTAACACCCGGTTATTCCCCGCGCTAATTCGCGGCGGTTCCGATCGCGCCGCGCGAGAGTTCCCCGGATTTTCGATTACATTGCGTTAATTGCACCTTCCACCGCCCTCCCGAGCCTCCGCTCTCGTCGCTGCGGGCCGGCGGACTCCCCGGGATTGAATAAAATCGCAACGAGCCCGATCGCGCTGCTTTTGTCGGAATTTAATCACGCGCTGTTTTGACAGGAGCGCGCGAGCTCACGCGGGGTTGAGGCGATGAATGGGAGTGGGGTTTTTTTGGCGGTGTTTGCGGGGATATTGTATTGTTTCGGAGCTCGGTGGAACACTGGTGCTGTTTGTTCGTCGTCAAATGGGTTATTTCATCGGAGTGGTTGATGATATTTATGCGGACAGATGTGAAATGCTTTGTCGGTCAGCGTGTTGGTAGTGGGATGGATGGAGCCCTTAAACTACTCTAAAATGAGTTAAAGAATTTTTTTCCGACAGAAATACTCATCATGGACGACAATCGTGTAGGTGCGTCGCATTGAATGTTTTTCATCGAGATCCAGCAGATTTTTAATATTAAATTCAAGTACTGAGCAGATTAGGTCATTTTACTTTAATCGCTTGCCGATGGCTTGTCTTACCTAACTTGTCTGCCTCTACTAATTGTGAGTTGAGACAATTGACTCTCCAAGAATAACTATCACTAATAAGTTCAAAATTAGGAAAAATAATAAATAATTGTAAGCATACGCTTTTAATTATCTTATGATGAAAGATTGATTGTCGACTGAAGCTTTTTAATTCACGGTGTGATTGGTCAAGACTGGTCGAGAATGAGTAAATTTGAAAATAAGTTTTTTTTAAATCGATAAAAAGACATTCAAATTGATAAAAACTATGACTTTACGCTGTAATCATATCATTGTTCTTTGAAAATCATGAAAATGTATATGTTTAAGATAAAAAGTGTAAGATGGTTTCTGAACGCATGTGTATAATAAATGACGTATATCATGGTAGCACATCCATTTACAAACCCCATGCCCAAAACACATGGGGAATTTGTAGCTACTTTGTAGTAAATTTGTTGTGAAAACATTTGTTTGGTAGGGTCTTTCTATAGCCAAATACGCGCGGATGTGCTAGCTTGATATTAAATAATATTGGTTGCGACGTCGATAGTTGTAATATTATAAGGAAGAAAAAACAAGTTCATTTTTTAGTGCTCTAGTATACTCAATATTTGTCATACGCTTAATATTTAGTATTATATTTGAGTTTTCTTAAAATGTTGATAGTTTTCACTTTATTTTTTTGTTCCATTTGTTCCAGGAATCCATTTATCATGCAAAATATCATAGAATAAAATTTCGCATGTTATAATTAATTATAAACAAGTGATAAGGACTTATGAAGAAATTCCCATAAGAAGCAATGTTTATGTGCGAATTTTTCAACATGTTTTTCCTTTGAAATGAAATGGTTGACTTATCAGTTTCGAAAAAGAAATGAAAAGTGCAGTGCTTAAACTACTACCTACAATTTTTCTTTATTTAAAATAATTATTCATATCAAACCGCATTAGTCACCTTATGTAAAAAAAACTGCAATATAAAAAGGTGAGTGGATTCAGTGGGACACCAAATAGGTGTTACTCATTTATTATGCAAATTTAGATACATCACTTGAACAAACCTGTAATATAATTTAGCAAAGTACGCATACTCATTTAAAATAATGAATGCTAATTTAAACTGTAGTGTCCGTGATTCCCCGATAATAAGGAATACCTTCTATTTTTTTTTCTTTTCGTTCCATATAGGTCCCGAATATGACATATAGTATGCCTTCTATTTGGGACATGCCTTCTATTTTCACACATCAAGGTGAAAAAAAGATTGAAAAAATTTTTTAATGTGTAATCTATTTTTACCATAAAAAATTACAAATAATAATTACAAAAATACGAATCATTTAATGTTTTAGAAAACAACATATTTTAATATCAATCGGTGATCATTACGTACCTACCTACCTACTTACCTACATAGAAAACATGCCTTCTATTTATGTTTTCTTTGCGTACACTAGAGATCATTAACATAAAACATGTATGCCTTCTATTTGGAACATACCCTGTATTAAGCATCTGCCCAAAAACTGTGGGGACTCTCGCCTTTTATTCGGAACATGCCTCCTATTCGGGACATATCTTATAATTTATTCTATTTTATTGTATCATAATAGCAAGCTCCGGCATAAAAATTAAAAATAAGATGAATGGCTTGAAGAAAATAAAACCAACAATCGTCGGAAATAAATGAGTCTTTTCTTAAAAATGACAGTAGCTTATTCTACCTCCAAGTCTGTGTTCCGAAATTCAAGAAAAGTCCGAATGAATCAGCTGTGAGCAGCGGAACAGCTGATATAGTGATGAGCGATCAATAACAGTGGTCGATATTTAATCTTAATCAATTCTGTGATAATAATTTTTATTAGTTTTAAGTTGCTTTGCCATGAGCGACGTTATTGATTTGGTACAGTTTAACTTGTGGTTATTTAAATGCACTATTAAATGTCCTAATATTGACACCCAAATTACATTGTAGGAATACGGCTTTTACAGAAATTCAAGATCACCCACGTGCAACCACGTCGTCATTTGTGACAACATAAGAAGATACTAGTACGTTCTACCCTCAAGATAGTAACATTAATTTTCCTATTGTTATATAGTTTTTGTCAAGATAAGTTGATAGTACAATTTAAGAACCGCAATTGAACACAGTGATAGCAATTTATAACGGTATTATTTTTTAGATCCGGAGTTTGAAAATAAACTTTTGGTAGAGCATAAAAAAAAGATTTTATTATAAGATACGATTTTTAAAAGATAATAAAGCCAAATTAACCATTTAAGGTGGCTTGGATGTTTGGTGCCGTACCAAGCAAGGGTCACTCTAAGGTTCCAAGGATTATGAAAAATGTTTTTCGCTTATCAGCGTAATAAATAAATATCTCAATCACATTAAAAATGAATGGTTTAACCTAAAAAGTTGCAAAATATCGATAAAAATAACGATAAGAACTTGTCATTGTCATCTGCGCTTGCGTAGAAGACAATACATTACTTTGCTTTCTATTTTCTCAAAATCCAAGTCGTCAACATAGGATTGTTACAATTTTATCAGATTTCTTATAAAAAAAAGTACAAATACGAATTTGATTTTTAGGGGTTTGTCATTCACTTTCGGATTTACAGTCGTTTTAGTGATGGTTCATATAATATTGCATGTTAAAGTGCAGATTTTTCAGAAATAATTTTCGTGAAAATAAAGTGGTTAACCATGGTATTTTTTTATTGCAAATAAATTTGGCATACTTTATTTACATAATATCTGAATTTTAGATATTTACATCATTACATCATTCCAGTAAAAAACGCCCAAGCCACCTTTAGACTGATTGATTCTGCAGATGAGCAAAACAATGATTTGTATGTTGATGAAGATGCACATAAATTAGCGAAGAACAGTAAGTCGTTCATACCGTTATAAGCCATGAAGATATATAGATAATCAACATACCTTTCTGTATCTAACTGGCATAGTACTTTATTAATACTATATTATGTTTCATTACTTCCAAGAGCTAGACGTAATATTTTGTCGTATGCCTTGGATTAAACCATTGTCAGTGGCTGGATCAAACTTGCCATCGGGAGAAATAAGTGATACGTCCGACGCATTTTTTCGAAGTAATTTTATTGATTAATTTTATTTTCAGATGCACGTTAACAAGTATACAAATATTTTACATTATAGAGCGCAAAATGTCTGAATTCGATGCCAAAAAATTTTAGTGTCTAGAAAAGACTTTGCGTCTTAAAAGAGAAAAAGTATATAATGATGCCAAGTACAATATAGAGAACATCGCCAGTCAGCTCAAGAACATTTGTAAGACGATAAGCGATGTCATGATAATGGCGAAGATCCTTAGTACATTACCAGTTTACCAACCAAGTACATCGCCTAAATCTCAGCAAGGGATTTGGACAGCGTGGCTAAGGAAAATCAAACGAGGAACAGGGAAAGGCTTATTCAAAAAGAAGCCAGGATGACCTTGACAGATGATCTAACCAGCGCGGTGTCTACGGTTGACATCTTAGCGAGGCAGAATGACAACGAAGACCAGGCTGTACATATGGATTCGCGTAAATCTGAAGGGGGAGAGATTCGGCCAATCAAATCAGTTGTAAAAAAAAACGAAGCTGTCAAAGTGAATCCTAACCTTGGATAAACAAAGCAAGAGAAGAAGTTTGCAAGATCATGGCTTTTTCTTTCAATTATTCTTGCGGATATTGTAAATGGATTTTGCCCCTTGGGGCTTACGACATAAAAAACCACAACCGTTTTGGTACAATGGATCTACAAGTGGAAGAAGTTGTCAGCATTTTTAATAAGCTGTTTAGAAGTCAGTATTCAATCATACTTGTTTGTACTGTATCCTTACTGATAAATAGTTGTTTCTAATATTGGTTTTTGTGTAAAGATGAAAAATGGAAAAAAAATCTCTGAACTCTCCAGTAAACCAGTGCTGTCCCCAGAAGAAAGTGATTCTGGATTGTCAGCTACCTCTTCTCAAAGTTTATCAAGTGCATTCACAGAACAAGTTGAAGATCAACACGAGGAAGACCAGGAAGACATAAGTGCAAAAAATGGGAAAAGTTTGACATTCCGCTCATATAATCCGTTAAACAAAAGCCTCACAGTCAACCCCAATTTTTGTACATCATACCAACACAAACAGAGAGAAAGCAACAATTGTTTTTATAACTTTCTAATTCTCAACATATTTGACGAAAAAATTTATAACATGCCTTAAAATTGTAATGTAATCTACAAGTTTTTATTTAATTTCAATTTTATCAGTATCTCTTGCAGGCACTCAGAGACATAGAGAAATTATTTCTTCCATATTTCTTTATTTACTCTACGCTCAATAAGGAAAAAATACTAAGGATGCCGAAAAATGTACGCCTAACCGACAAATAAACAGTTTTCGATCCAACTCCAATTTTTTGGATATCTTGCCAACGCAAACAGGGAAAAGCTAAGTTTTTAATTCTATATCTAATTTATTACATAATTAGGAAGAAATTTCAATGCAGCCTGAGAAGTAAAGTGGAAAGTAGAAAAATTTACTGTGAATTTTTAGGTTAGATTTCGGCTGTTGGACCTTCTTACTTTTCTTTCCACTGTAATACATAATTTTGGAAATATAAAAGAAGTCATTGGTCTATCTTGTGACGTGCAAAAGATACTAATAAAATTAAAATCAAATAAAAATTTGTAGGTTAGGTATTTATTTCTGGGCTTTTAATGAAATTCATTTGTAATCAATAATCAATAGGAGTTTACTCATTAACTATGAAATTCGTTTTTATTCCTCCAATAAGTCTAGGGGTGAATGAAAAAAATTAGCTTTCTATCGGTATGCATAGCAAGATATTCAGAAAATTAAAGTTTTTAAGTATATTTTTAGGTTAGGTTATAAGTTTCTGCCTCCGCAGTATGTTTCCCTGGTTCTATATTCAACAACAGAGAGATTTGAAAAAAAATTCTCCTACTATCTGTTTGCGTTTGGAAGAGATTTATAAAATTCACAATTAATGAAAATTTTTAGGTCAGGTTTCGATTTATGAGCCATTTTCGAATTTTTTTTATTCCTGTGATGAATTAGGAAGTAATTGAAAAAAATTTATATCTTTCTATTCCATTGTGTTACCAAAATATCAACAAAATTTGGGTTTGACGGTAATTTTTAGGTTTGATTTTGATTATTTGGCCTTGTAAGTATTTTTCCTTGATACTATATTCAATAACAAAGAAAATAAAAAAAATTTAATTTTCTATCTGTTTTTGTTCTTGAGATATTAGGTTTTGAGTAAAAAAAAACAAATCGGCCCACTGTGCGCTACACACAGACCATCGTGGTATAGATAGCGCGCTCAATCCACTTGATGCTCGTGGATGTGGGTCCGTATCCTAGTTAGGCACGGAAGTGATGGCCGGGAAGTCCGACGTGTCCAAGGAGATGATGTCCAGGTTCCCGAATACTCGTGAACACGATAACGATTACTTAACTTGAACTTAAAAACAACTACGGAAAATACGGAGACTTAGATGTACCTAAAGATTATCCCAGAGAGATCTCTATACTCCACGGTTGAAAGCTCTCGACTGCCGCTCTTGGGAATCCAGGGCCTTTTATATCCAGTGACTTCATTAAGCTTCGAATCGGTCTGAGAATTCACCTTGAGGTTTTGAGGGAAGATTTCGCGTTGGAACTCACAGGAAGCATTGCTCCTGTTCCCTCGGATGCAGGGATGCGTTAGTGAAGGATCATACCGGTTAGATGAGACGTTCCGCCATTTTCAGCGTTCATTTCCTTTTCCTCGTAGACGATGGTTCGCTTCCACTGTCATGTTGGCTTTATCGACGAAATGGTTTCTTGCTTCCAACGTCATGACGATGTCTCATTCTTACTGCCACGGTTAGTTTTAACCTGAAAACTTATTTCTTGCTTCAGGTATCATGACGGCTTAATCGCTGAAGCGGAAAGTCCACTATGGCTGAAGCATGAAGGGCTACGGCCATTGAGCTCGTATTGACATGTGTTTTTTGTTTGCTGTAAATGTGCATACATATCAATGAAAATCGGGGTAGCTCCGAACAACCGCCACCTTAAATTAAACATTAACAAATTATTCATGCTTTTACTGATAAATTCAGGAAAATGAAGATGAACCGTCAGACAGGGAACGGTTTTCTTTTGATAGGTCTACTTTTTTGTTTGTTGTAGAGAGATGTAAAAAATTTTTTATCCAGTATAGGAAACCATTTATTTCATTCTGCAGTAGTCCGCATAAATGTATACATGTGTGTTCATTTTAAAGGTTGTAAATTATACAGTATTTTATTCCCTGGTGGCTGTAAACAAAACAATTAACAGACACATACCCAGACCATTACTTTAATATATGTTTGTTAATGTAGGTGAAAGGAAACCATGACGATGTTAGTAATAAGAAGCAAAAGTCACCGAAAGATAGACAGAGAAAGGAAAAGTGGCTGAGCATATCAGCGTTTAAAGGTTGACTTGAATTTCACGCTATCACTGTAAAAAAAAATGAAATGTAATATATGTCATAGGGCCCTAGCTAGTAAAAAGTATATTATAAAAAAAAAACGGGTGCATCACGTGTGACACACAGCAGAAGTAAGAGCTCCGAATACAGTTATAATATGTATATATTAATAGGAGGGCAAGAGTTCGTGAGTGAAAAAAAGAAAGGTTGACATTGGGAAAAGAGATAAGAAAAAAATTTTATTTTAATAATTTTGCACATGCACAAGAATTTCTAAACAGACAATGATTTTTATGTAATCTGTAGTCTGTATTACATACATTTCTAGGGAATTGTGTTTAAAAATAATTTTTAAAGTTGTCTTTTTGAAAAACAGAAAAATAAATTCTGCAGGATTGTAATAATTTTTTGGGCATGCTATAATTTTTCGCAAAATTTTCCTCCTTAATTTCATAAAGATACATCCAAAACACTGAAATTTAAGGTTATGTTTTCACATTACTCAAAACCTCTCTATTTGTGCACCGCGATGTTTTTTCCCCTTTAGAAAACCAGTAAATATCGTTATTTCCGGTACATCTAGCTTCCTCATCAAGATATAGCGTATTTTTTAATATTTAAAGGTTACATGTACGCATGACCGTGGAAAATCATTTCTGCATTTTCGTCATTTTTCACGAAAAACAATATAATTTTTCGCAAAATTTTCCCCCTTAATTTCATAAAGATACATCCAAAACACTGAAATTTGTGGTCATGTTTTCACATAACTCAACACCTCTCTATTTGTGCACCTTGATGTTTTTTCCCCTTTAGAAAATCAGTAAGCATCGTTATTTCCGGTCTATCTAGCTTCCTTTTTGAGGTAGAGCGTATTTTTTTTATTTAGAGGTTACATGTGCGTATGACCATGGAAAATCATTTCTACATTTTCGTCATTTTTCACGAAACACAATATAATTTTTCGCAAAATTTTCCCCCTTGATTTCATAAAGATACATCCAAAACATTGAAATTTTAGGTTATGTTTTCACATAACTCAACACCTCTCTATTTGTGCACCTCAATGTTTCTTCCCTCCAAAAAACCGCCAAAAATTGTTATTTTCGGTCCATCTAGTTTCCTTTTCAAGGTATAGCGTATTTTTTAATATTTAAAGGTTACATGTACGCATGACCATAGAAAATCATTTCTGCATTTTCGTCATTTTTCACAAAACACAATTTAATTTTTCGCAAAATTCTCCCCCTTAATTTCATAAAGATACATCCAAAACACTGAAATTCGAGGTTATGTTTTCACGTAACTCAAAACCTTTCTATTTATGCACCGCAATGTTTCTTCCCAAAATTTTTTGGGCATTTGTATACTTTTTTAAAATAAAAATATTAGCTAGTCCATGTGTGTATTATATGTATACACGCATGTGCGCAAACTAATAAAGTACATACACATACATGCACACTCACATTCGCCAGCTACACACATATACTACGTCAGTATGTATGTATACATACAATCACATACGTGTACAGACACTACATACAGCGGTGTATGTGCAAAGAAAGATGTAGCCAAAGAATTAAGATAAAGTATGTTTTGCATATCAATCTATGAGAAGACCGATTATTTAAAAAAATGTTTGGCGATAGTTGTAAGATATTCGGATTCGTCGACTCAAAGAATCAAATCTATACATTAGTATAGGACCTATTCCCGATTTGTATTCCTGGAGTGAAGGCAAAAGCTGACGCGGAACGTTTAGTGGAATGCGCGAATAAATCTTTTTTCGATTTTGGCATTCCGTTAACTAATATTGTAGCTTTTTCAGCTGAAAATTGCAGTACCATGATGAGTCAAATGAACGAGGTTAAAGCACGATTAAAGGAACTGGTCCCAGGAATCAAAACAGTTAAATGCCTAGCTTATTTAATAAACAGCTTTTACACAATGGTAAAATCATCAAACTGAGCACAAGACTTTGAAAATATACAAATGTCATTAAATCTACCGCTACATTAAAACGTTGGCTGTCTTTAGTGCATTGCGTTGATCGTGCAGTCGAACAATGGCAAGCCTTGTACGAATTTGCAGTGCGACCGGCGGCGCAACGCGATAAACTAGCCTCCGAAGTCTCATTGGCCATGGAAAAGCCAGATACAAAAGCATTATGTATATGTTAAAACACACATCGGGCTATCTTAATTTCCTGAACGAATTTTTTTAGAGAAATGATGTAATTTTATACGAGGCTCATAATCTTATAATAAAAACATATGAAAATATATCCTCTATAATGGATAGACAATATGTAAACAATACTTCATCTCAGGGAATCGATCTATTCGATTCTAAGTACTTACCGTTTGTAGATTTTCAACTAGGAGATGGCCTAATACATAAGATGGTTGAAAATGCTGTGGTTATGGAATTTTTTAGCATTTCATCAATGAATTTCGTCTTATCCATAGCTGTAGAACTGAAAATCCGGTTTGATAACTTTCACAACGATCTGTATTATGCTGTTTTTTCCTTAACTAAATATAATGCTTTTTCACGTCATTGTTGACTAAAAAATCCGGACAGTTTAGAGCGCTTACTGAATTTTTTTGCAGAATTATTTGATGATCAAATATACGACAAACTTAAAGCAGAATGGGATTTGCTTCCAGACATTGCCATCGATATAAGTATTCATGTCTATGACATTGGAAATAGACGAGTTTTAGTGGTATATCAAGGGACTGTATAGAAACGATGAGATGTTCGTTTTTGAAACTATGGCTTCATTTACCTTAGTAGTATTATCAGTACCCCTCTCCAATGTTGACACTGAAAGTGAATTCAGCGCAACAAATAATTATAAAACAAAAAACAAAAATTCGCTTCAACGAGAAACTGTCGATGCAGTTTTAAGGTGCTTTGCCTTCGGGAGGTACGCCATCCAGCGATATTTTCATAAACGACGCTCACTGATAGAGCTAAATGAGTATGTGTGTGTGTGTGTGTGTGTGTGTGTCGAAAGCACATTTATTTTTCGTCGTTTTTCGTTTTATAACTGTAATTACTTGTAAAAGTAAGCGTACGATTTTTTTGAACAACTGATCAAAAAAATTCTTAAACTTTCTAGAATAAGTTGAAAGTTTTTATTTAATGAGAAATAAATTTTCCTTTGAATAATCTCCAGAACAAAGCGCTAATTCAAGAGATGTTCCGTAAGACTCCGGCTGCTCATTTGAATGTATATATAGATGTACAGACAGTGCAGCATCGGTCTAAGAAACACTTTGCATGTGTCTCATATTTTCCTTGATCCCTTAAAAGTACGGAGTAATTGTTAAAACACTATTGATTAACAGCATTTGGCGCGAATTCTGAGAGGTGTGGAGATGAAATCGGTCAAACGAGCTCTGAGTAATATGCATTAAAAATCAGCAAAAAAGTGGTTTTTCGAAACTTTGAGATTTTTTTCGCTTCAAAACTACAGCTACTACGAAAAAATGTCAAGACAACTTTTCTGCTTAAAATGACACAAAATATATTTTAGAATTTTTTTAGCCTAAAATTGTTATATTTTATTAATTATTGAAACAATGTAAGATGTTTCATCTATTTGGTTACGTAAGAATTGATCGGTAATTTCGTGTTTTATCCAAGAATTACATTATTCAAAGGGTTTATAAAAATGTGAAAACACGTAAGGCAGCTATTGACAATACAATTTTTCAACTTTAAATCGGAAGAAAAAGGTTTTGGAAACAATGTCAATTTTGTCTTGCTGTAACCAACTTGAGAACAAGTTTAGAAACAATAATCACTCAGAACAGTAGTGCAAAATGTGTTAAGTATCATTTATAATTTATAACAAACATTTTTTTTGTAGCCTCTTAATAATGACTCCTAGTAAATACTAATTTTTGGTCTGGGTACTAAGGAAATTGGTTTTAATTAAAATTTAAGAAATAAGTTAATTAATTAATGTATGAGTACAAAGTTATTAAAACTAAAAAAAAGTACCAACATTTTTTTTCCTTGGCTGCTCTTACTCGGAGTAATATAATATTTTTTTTATTTTCTCGGCAATATTGGTATGCATTCACAACGCTTTTGAATCCGTACTCGCATGTATTCGCGTTTGAACTTGTTACAAACAAGTACCAGGGGGCGTTATTAAACCTGCTTCGAATCTGTACTCGTCAATGTGTTGACATACAGAATATTCGTACTCCAGCAGTATTTTCAGTTATAATTGTTCGTCCTTAAAATTATGTTAGGCCTAATACGTATATTTTTTCGTGAGTATGATGCCGGAGTGTAGTAAACGAATTAAATTAAGCGAAAACAACGACATTAAAAGTTTTCCTAAATTATCACGTATATATTGTACTTAAAAGATAATGTGTATCAATCGAAAGTTGGTTATCATCAAATTCGACAGGCCACTAATTTGAGAAAAGATGAAGTTTTTCAAAGGTTGCGCAGTCTTTCGCTTAATGAACTTTTTTATTATCACGCCCATAATAAGTGCTACAAACAATACACGAATAAAAATTAAGTTACTACTTGCATCTTCAAAGTTTAACAATAACAGTGATGAGTCTGTTGAAGGTGATTGAAGAAGTGGTGGTGTGTCTGAATCGAGGTCTGAATACAATTACGAGATCCCCTGCAACTAAAAGTACTGCAAATGTTGGTGAGATTGTCTGCATTATTTGTAGTTGAAAGTCGAACAGTGATATCAAAACGAAATTCAAAACATGTACCATACCACGTGCCAAAAGGGTTCTAAAAATTATTCGACATTTTAAAGATGAAGTTCTTACTCGATGTCTTCATTTGCAAAATGAAAGTGATGTTCTAGCTGCTGATATCTACTATCATGGTAATTGTTTGAGAGCATACAAGTATAAATATTAAAGTTTAAATATTGAAGGATCGCACTTTAAAAGTGTTCTAAGTGACGCAATCGCAGATGTGACAGATGACCTCGACTTTACTGAAAACTTTAGCGTATTGGAAGACAAACCAGATGCAATATTAAAAATTGTAAGTTATAATATTCCTGGACTATGTCATGGAGAAATATTTTCTCTCCCCTTCGTTAGAGATAAAACTAATGATTTACTCACACAAAAATTACGTAGCAATGAATCTTTGATTACAATTCATGATGTACAAAATGTTCTAGTGTCAACCTACGGTAATACGGTAGAATTCTCCATTTCATTCGATCGGAAGAAATCTGCTGTATCTTATGACCCCAGCATCTCTTGACAAAATGTGCTTGAAAAATTGTAACCACAAAGCATAATAAAAGTATCGGCCCAAATTATAAAAGATTCAATCAGTGGCGTCGATTTCCAACTTGATGACAAATTTAACGATGAAAGTAATTTAAAAAGTTCTTGGGAGAATATGAGTATTCCTGAAAACTTAGCTTTCTTTTTAAAGGGATTATTTAATTAACGGAAGCACAATCTTAGTTCAAGCTTCAGTGATAGTATTATCGACGATGACACTAGTGCGTCCAACAGTGAATTCTTGAAGATGTTTTCTCTCTTTCAAATCATGTACTATATTCATTTCAATGGTAATAAAATGACTCCCTTGCATGTTATGATAGGATTATCTGTGCATGCAATCTGTAGGAGTAAAAGTTTAATAGAAAGTTTAAATCACTTAGGGTTGAGTATTTTTTACGATAAAGTACTAAAATGCAAGACCAAGCTAGCTTTGTATACTGCAGAATCTGGTGTACACGATGTTTCCTTTACCAGTCATTTCAGCAAAAACCTATTTACTACAGGTGCGATGGACAATTTCGACCAGAACGAAGCTACACAATCGGGTCTTCATAGCACGCACCGTACCGTTTGTGTACTTTTCCAAGATTCTTCAAATTTCCTTTCACAGAAGCCGAATATTTTCGATACCTCTGTCCTTGAAAATGGTAAACAATTTAATATATCTCATCTGTCAGACACTCAAAGCATACGAGAAGCCCGCTGGAGGTGAAAAATTGAATTTTGAAAAATCTGTAATGATTATTACTATTACACCAAACGAATATGAGATAATGAGTAATTAAGACTTAATATGGCATTTGTGTCGAATGAATATTACACGTGAATTTGATACGAATAGTAATCAAATAGTACTATCTTGGCCAGCTTTTAATTCCACGGTGACTAAAGACTATAGGAACGTATAAAAAGTAGGAGTTTTTCCGACTGTACCATTTCCAATTATGGAGTTTGTTTCAGTACACACAGCTATGAATAACTTTAATTATACCTTAAAAAAACTAGATCAAAGTCTTTTGCATTATTTTTTGATGAGGGCGTGTTATTATTTTTCGATCGCAAAGATGAATTTCAAAAAATAACTTTAATGCTTGAGAGCTTTCACATGATTAAAGTTTGACTGTCTTGCATAGGAAAATATTTAAGAGATAGTGGAGCTGACGTCATTTTTATAGAGACAATGTTACGGAATTCATGTTACTAAACAAGTTTTAGATGTCTCCCCCTACGTTCGATCTACAGAAGGTTTATTCAAACTTAGAGGAGGTTTGCAGAGGCTTCAGCTGGAATCTTCTTTGAGCGAATTTAATATAAGTGATTATGAAAATGAGCTAATAAGACTGAAAATATTACGAGAAACTTTAAATGAACATAACAACAGCGAAAGCAAAAAAATATTTGAGAAATTATGTCAGAAAAAGAAACTATTATTAGATTTTCAAAATTTTGTCCTGGAAAGAAGTAAAAAAATCAACATTGTTTAGGTGCTGGAGTAATGTTCTTAAATTAATTCAGTTATTTAGGGATATTATTCGTGCTGATCGTTCAGGAAATTGGATCTTACATGTTAGTACAGTAAAAAAAATTATTGCTGATTTTCCGTATTTTTGATCGCACAAATTACACACGGTACTGCTCAATATATCTGCAAGACATAATGGAATTATGAAATTCAAAGCCAGAACTCTACAATGAATTTTTAGCTGGAAAGTTTACTGTTAAAAAAAATCAGGTATCTTTTACGTCAGTTGCGACAGATCAAGGACTTGAATAGTCTATAAATTTACCTCCAAAAAATAAAGGGGAGGATGTGATAGGTTATACACAAAAACAAAAATATGCTGCCGCGTGAAATTTAAATTATCATGAAATTTTGGGTGTAAAACAGTACTTTCGTAAAATTACAAATGTGCAATATGAAAACAAAGAAGTCCAAACTGATCACGAATCAAGTTGCACGATTACAGAGCGTTCTGAAGCAGAAGTTCAGAAAATTATGAAATATATTTCAGATCACTTGAATCCTTTTAAAAGTGGTAAAGAGCCACTGAAAAATATAATTACTCAAGAAATTTTTCATTTAGAATGCACAGACGATCTTTTTTACAATAAAATTTTAAGTACTATAAAGATTTAGTTTGAAATAAAAATGTTTCTTTATAAATGTTTTATTTGTATCTCATGTTTGAATAGTATTTATCGCAATAATGTCCATCGTATCATAATAAAAAATTTCTGTGAAAAAAAATTGAAAATTATAGTTCTCTCCGGTATTTCAAATTTCACTTTCACCTAACTGTTAGAGTTATCATCTTCACTACTCTCATCTTCTATTAACGAATTATCTTCCGTATTTTTTCTTTAACTCTCTGTTGAAGTAAATATAACACTAATAATATTTATCTCTAACTAATTATCGCCGTATGATAAAAAAAATATGTAAAATTTTCATGCATTTAAAAATCAATAATTGTCGTATCATACACTTATGCATCATACTCGGTATCACTGAACATGATAACACTGATACTCAATAATTTGTGTGAGCAATATCGTATACCTACACTTCTTAAAGACGACCAATGTATGGGAAGGCCTTACAATTTTGTCAGAGCAAAAAGTGTAACAACTTAAAAATCGTCTGTTTTTGATGGAAAACAAATTTTTAACTCAATGTGATTGCTGCAGCCCCAGGGAAATGGAAGTGGCGGTTGATTCCATCAAGCCGAAATTTGGCTTAACATGAAGAATAAAATACGTATAGTTACATCCTGGAGTCTCTAGAAAAACCAAGATACGCGTCATAATTTTATATTGCAAAATAGTTCTAAAAACGGCTTTTTGTGGTTTCGCGAAAGTTATTTCGAAAATTATTGGTTTTACAGACAAATGTTTTGAGTAAAAGTTGTTCAGAAGACAATTTTACATAGGGTCTATAATTTTAAAAAAATCCCAAACATTGTTTCATTGTTTATTTTTGGCCCTGAAACCTAGAATTGGAAAAACGGAAAAGTGAGTGAAAAAGCTGACTTAGATTTGATGAAAATTGGATATTTTAAAATATTGTTATTATTAACAAAGTCCCCCAAGTCTGATCGCAAAATTAAAAAATGGCAGCCTACTGCAAAATTTTTAACTAAAAAATTGTTGTTTTTGTACATATGCCATATATTTCTCTTGATAGAAATACTGTAAGCATGATGTATTATTATCTTTTAGTAAATTCTTGAAAATGTTATGGTTCGTCTTTTTTTTTGTAGTTGTTACCTCAAAAATCACACTCAGTTTATTATTATTGCGGTCATGATACAATATAATTTAATGCTACATTGGTGTAGGTTGTCAAGGTAGGTATTATTATGTAAATAATGAAAGAGATTAACGATAATACCAAAAATAAGTAATATGAGACTCGTGAACCGAGTACTGACGCAAAATATGCTAGTTTAACCGTTTACAGTCATTGTACGAAAAAACAAATAATTCCTGCGCGTAGCTGAGAACAAAATATGTAGGAATGCAGAAAACTGCATCGTCGGGGGTGTTTTTTTGGTACCTTAATTAATGATGCAACAAAAGTAACTGATAGGTCCTGGTGCCGGCAGATTTAAGGATGCTCGATCGGCTTGCAACGTACCTAGCAGGGGCCCCCTGCGGGAGCATGATTTTGAACATTTCTAAATACTATTTTGAAATGTTTCAATACATTATCACTTCTTTTATAATACATTGTCATTACTTTTATTTGATTCAAACGATATTGCAACCCTCAAATGTAAATAATAGCGTGTTTTGAAATTATTTTTTTTGTAATCTGAAGAAAATTCTGGCTTCTTTTCAGAAGATACTCCAGTCACCCCATATTTTTATAATTGTAAAAGAATCCTCGTAAAATTTTACGTGTATCTGCAATTTTCAACCTCCGACAATGGATTTTGATCAAGTACGAGTTTTTTTTTTTTTTTTCTCATAAGAACACGTGTGACATGCAATTTTCGAAGACAATTTATTTCTCGAAAATGAGTCTGGTGACCTCGATTCTATTAAATACAAAAGTTGCTTATTACAATTCAAGGAATCTCCTTGAATTTTTTCATGGCCCATCTATAGATTTTTCATAACCGTTCGAGCCTCCTTTATAGGCTACTGCACATGTGCATCGCGCTGCTTGGCGGAAGCACGCTGCACGCAGTAGCCGCAGCTGGCGTGCGATTTTTCGTATTTATTAAAATCGCTAGTGGCAAAAGGATCGCCGTAAACCTTTCAGAAAAAATTTCTCATTGTAAAGAAAGTATTGGAGAAACGAACTAATCCGGTCTGAAGTCAAAATATGCAGCACAGCGATCGCTATGCGTGATTTAAAAAAATTCGCTTCTATTAGTCGTAAAACAATTTTTTTTTTTTTTAATTCATGAGAAAATAAGCGCAAATACATGAAATTTATTTCAAATCTTTAAGTGCAAAATTTGCAAAGATACGGACGGAATTTAATTTTTTTTAAATAACAATTTTGTTTGTTAATCGAATTTTTTTAATTTCGGACTCATAAGATAGCTTATTAGTACCTATGATTGCAAAAAAATAAGTTTGGATCGGACCGCTGCGACACAAGTTATTGCTTATGCAATTTTTTAGTTAACAATTTCGCAGTAGACCGCCATTTTAAAATTCCACAATCAGACTTGGGGGACTTAGTTAATAATAACAATATCTTTAAAATACCCAATTTTCATTAAATTCAACGTCTTTAAGATGCTTTTTTACCCACTTTTCCGTTTTTCCAATTCTAGGTTTCAAGGCCAAAAATGAACAACAAAATGTTTTTTGAATTTTTTAAAATTACAATATCTATGTAAAATTATCTTCTGAACAACTTTTACTCAAGACACTTTTCTGTGAAACCAATACTTTTCGAAATAACTTTCGAGAAACAATGAAAAAGCCGTTCTTGGAACTATTTTGCAATATAAAATTATGACGCGTATCTTGGTTTTTCTAGAGACTTTAGGATATAACTGTACGTATTTTATTTGTAATGTCAAGCCAAATTTCGGCTTAATGGCATCAACCACCACTTTCTCTACTTTTCATGATCTGGGGCCACAACTATAAAGGTAGTCCGAGTAGGTCTCATCGTGTATGTATGTACGCGATCAATTTCTTTGACTGACTCACGTAATTATCAATCGAATGGGCTCAAATTTGTTAGATAGCTTCAGGTTTGATATCTTAGCTGATGGTTTGCATGTAAACAGTTTGCATCGTAGAGATAATTTTTTCCAGCATTTTCACTACAGCACTCCAAGAGGAAAAAAAACAGTCTTTTCGCCATATTTTTTTTCTCATACATTTTACAAGTTCGCGGTTGAAGACAAACTTGTAGATCTTAATGAACTACAACTTTTTTGTACCAAGTGTTTTACTCTAGCATGCAGTACAGATGCTCTTTAACATGGGATAGTGTTAAAAACAGCAAAAGAATCGTTTTTTACCTACCACACAACGAAATTAAAATCCTACAATATAGTGTTAAATACACGAGTTGTAGAGCTCATTGAGATCCAACTTTTTTGTTAAGTACGGCTTCTGTGAAGTGCTGTCTGGAGGCTCTAAACGGCAAAAATAGTATTAAAAGGGCCAAACAATCGTTTTATAGCATCTACCTTTTTTGTATGAATTTGCTGATAAAATGTTTACTACAAAAGTTGTAGATCATATAAACACACACATCTTTTGTATCCACTATCTTTGTCTATAGTGTCGTCTTAACTCAGTGAATAACAAAAACCGTTTTAAAATAGCCGAAAAATCGTTTTATAACATATGAAAATGGTATATGACATTTGCGGACAAAATGTTGAGATCTTATAGATCTTATGGAAACATACTTTTCTGCATCGACCAGTTTTGTATACAGTGTTGTCTTAATACAGTAAAAACAAAATCATCTTAAACTGGAATCAAAATCAAATTCTATAATTTCAATTACAATTTTTGCTCTGGTGCCTCATACATTGGTTGTGCCGTACATGCGAGACGTATTGTTTTGCATAAATTGAGCTGATTGTTTCCTTTCGCAAGCTTAGTATACTCGTACACTTATTGAATATCGCCTCAGTAAAGGATATGAACTTTGGAGTTTTCTTCGAGCAAAATACGCATAACAGTGCCCGGACGATATTTTCTTGTCCAAGCAGACCGACTGTTAAGCTATGAAACTTAAAATGATGCTTGGAAAAATGTTCTGTAAGACGTAGTCGCGTACGCCTCGACGTAGTGTGTTCACCGCGTCAGCTGACGGTCTCTCCACCGCTTACTAACCAGCTGACTGATTTATTGATGATGTACATGATGAAAATATGAATGAGACAAAGTTTCAATACCGCTGAAATAAATTTTTTTTTTTGTTGATTTCACATGTTCAGACTAACCGACGTATAATCTATCGCCATCTGACCAGCTGACCATCATTTATTCTTCTTTTATAAAAATAATGTTAAATAGCACAGAAAGTTTTAGCAGCGCTGTTATGACTTTTTTTAAAATAATTTTTGACACGTTGCAGGAGGGACTCTAGGGCCGGCTGACTGATGATTCATGTGTGTACACCCTATGCTATAGTAAAAATCGTATGAGAACGACACGGAACACACAGAAAAAAAAGTATGTGTACCACGGCAAAAAAGTGGAGCTACTACTCGCCTTTGGCTCGGCCAGCAATCCTACGTGGTCAGTAATAGCCCCACTTTCTGGCCTAGGTACGTAATATAATCTATTGCCTAATATATTTATACCTCATTACCGAATACGCTCGAAAGCCTGCACTTAATTTGTGTTTATTGTACAAGTAAATTATTTATTGCACAAGATAAATAATTTTTAATGACCCCATAGGCTCGAAAGTCTCCACAACACTCTCGACAGTCCATACTGTCGTTAACTTCATTAATTATTTATATTGATCCACAGAAATTATGGGTCAAAGACACGATACTATTAAAAACTTGCACTATAATTTTATAAATTAGTTATTTATTGCCCAATACATGCATAGCAAACGACCCAGTACGCTCGGAAGCCTGCACTAAATTTGTATAAATTTATTATTAATTGTACAAGATATTATTTCACGATAAATCTATACATTCTAGAGCCTGCACATTATTTGAATGAATACATTATTGATGGCACGAGAAATTAGTCAGCAGTTACCCTAGACGCTTGAGTGCATGTACTATGTTGTAATAAATAAATCATGCATATCGTGAGAAATTGAACCAAAAAACAAAAACTTATTCAGGAGTCCGTACTTCTATTTATAAAATTAAATTTCCATATTTTACTATAAAAGTACGTGTCTATAGTACATTATACTTACAATTGACTAAATTTCCCATTATTTATTAGTATTTTTAAATTTTACTTGTATACATCGTGTGACCAAACTAATGTATCGACCATGGTTTTTCGGATCGCAGTGTACACTGCAATACAAAAAAAGATATTTCTTAAGCTCATTTTTCGTCAGGAATCGATTGGTGAAGTCGGATTTTTATTTTTATGCAAGATAAAAAACATAAAAAATTTATTTTTTAAGGTTATAGGTAAATTGCGGTTTTTATTTAAAATTCTTAAAGTGCATTGAATTCCAACAAGGAAATGCCTTTGTAAAATCGAATTTATGTAATTTTGATTGAATAAGAGCTAATAAAGTAAGCCAAAATACAGCTTACACGTGGGTAACGTACTGTCCATTCGAAGAATTGAAGGCTATTGTTCATTATGTTTGTGTCCTAGCACCAACTGTACACTGACGCCAAAATCAACAACGAGTGTTCCGTGATACATTTCTTATTTCTAGTTTTCATTATTTATTGAAAAATTTTAAAAATGGTCAAAAATTTTAAATAACTCTTTCAATGATTCTCATCATGTGATAAAACCCTTTGCTCGTACTTGATACTTTTACATCAATTCTAACAAATTACCTATTCTACCCTTTAAGAGCTCCTTTAACAATTTTTGGATAAAACGTTTTGAACAGTGATAAAATAGTAGTTTTTCTACCTCGGGCACTTTGGCAACCCTGGTACGCCCTCGGTAGGAATAACAGCGTTCGCCACTCATGTGCATCCGACCAGGGGGGTTCCTCGGGCGTTGCCTCGCAAGCGCCCTCGGGCCCAGGGACCGCCCTGGAGAGATGCACATTTGTGACGAAAACTACTATAACCTTAAATTTAAACTTAATATGATATCCAACAAAAGCATTTGTTAGTATCTTTTCTCAGGTCCATGAACATGTTCTTCAAGGCTTATCTTCACCAAAGTTGTTACGCAGATGCTTTTTGGGACTATCAAGACTTTTTGACTATCAAGAGAAAAAGTTTCCCTGGAAGGTTTGAAAATTTCTATGATGTGCTTTTATTATGGGCTTATTCAATACAATAATTTCAAGGTGTAGTATCTTGTACTTTTTTTAAAGTCATTCTTAAGGTAAGTAATAGTTATACATCCATGAAATCAAAAAAAATTATTAACACCTTATTAAAACGAATCTATAGTCTCAAGAATCTTTGTGAAGAGTCATCTCAACTACAGACTTGAATAAACCACAAACTTTTTTCTCAAGGTACACTTCTGATTTTTTATAGGGAAATCATTAACGATTTTTATCCGTATCGATGACGGATCGAGAAATAGGTTGCTTATTGAATCTTATCAATTTCAAAGAGATGAAAACGGAAAAAAAAATTTCGTCCGCTTTTGCGCATTAGTATTCAAACCCTTGATTTTACAGAAACTTTGATGGTTAGCACCGTTTTCGATTCACATAACGATCTTTCTTGAAATATTTTAATCAAACTTCTCACGATATGCAACAGTAGTATTAGTTATATCTTTTTTCTCGGCCAATGGACTTGTTTTCCAAAGCCTATTTCTACTCAAGTTGTTACGCAGATGCTTTTTGGGACAGCTACGACGTTGACTATCAGGCGTAAAAGTTTTCCTAGGTATATTAAAAATTTCTATGACATGCAGTTAGTGTTTGCTTATTCAATACGATCGTTCCAAGGTGTAGTACCTCAACCTTTTTTTTAACGTCATGATTTGAGTAAGAAATAATTGTAAAGTCTGTTTAATCAAGAAAACTTATTGACACCTTGTTATTAATAAAAAGTTAGTAGATGTGATGACTCCAATAACAGCAGAGTACGAGTATAAGTCGAATTCTCCAAAAAATCTTGATTTACGCGTCATCGCGTTGTCGGAGATGGCACATCACCAAAACGCAAAAAAAATCATCGTGTGACAAATAGTTTTCTTCGTTTTGATCTCCCCTACATGT